>CAJNDT010000690.1:0-155335 GCA_905221615.1 Symbiodinium sp. CCMP2592
ATGAATCTCCGAAGTAATCCGCGCCCAAATTCATATATAAATTCATAATTTTTTCCAGAATTTCAGAATAAATTATCAAAAAAAATTACTACGAAATAAAAGTTTAAGATTATAAAATAAAAACTCGCAACTAAAAATTCTAGGATTTTCGTCACGTAAGATAATAAAAGAAATAACTCAAGAAATGAAATTACGACGAGCATAGAATCAAACAAACACCAAATACAATAATAGAAATCTAACATTCAAGTAAGAGTTTCCGAAAATAGGGGACCCTCAAAAAATAGAGTACCCCTCAATTTCGGAAATTCCCAAGTATCTCTCTATCAAAGTCTATCTTCTTAATCTATTTGGAAATCTAAATATATATAAATTCGATCAATAACGAAGATGAATATTTCTCGAAATAAAAATAAAAAAGAATTTAAATCCGCTTTTCGGAATCGACTAAATATATAAGAATATCCTCAATACTTTGAAAATAGCCAGCACCGAAATAACACCGAATATTCGCATTCTGCATGATTCTGCAGTTCACGGCATGGCGAGGCATCGGGATCCACCGCACATCGCAGCTTGTTCCGTGGAGCTGCCGTGCGGCTCGAAGCTGTTGCCTGGCAAGCAGTAGATGCAATAACAACAGCTCATGAGCTTCTGAGACTTGCCAGCACTGAGCCGGATCGCACGAGTCTGAGCCACTGCTCGGAGGGACAACTCTCACTGGCTCGCGCTAGCACAGTTTATGACGTGACAGCACACGTGCCACATGCCGTGCCACTTCTGCAGCCCGCACGCCGGCCTGCAAGCATCGCCTTGGCATGCCCTGCCTTGCGAGAAAGGCAAAACGAGTCAGGGTAGGAACATGAGGCACGAGCCACTTCCCTAAGCTGTTCGCACAGCGACCTGCACAGAGGCTTGCTGCAATGAGCACATCCGCCTGAACGAGGCTTTCGGTCCAACGAGCTTGCTGGGGTCTTTACCTTCGGACTGAGCCGGAATGTGAAGCTGCCCGCAAGCTCCGGGGCTGCATTTTACCCCTCTCTATACATCTCTGTACGAGGATTCTGAACTACTCTGAGAGGGGTGAAGGTAGTCTGAAAGGCCCAGGCAACAAAGCTCAACCTAGTTACTGCACTCTGCCAGCAAGATCTCCCCGAAAACCTTCCACAAGAGTACTGTCTCAACTTTTCATCTCGTCATCGAGCCGGCCGGCACATCAGAAAACAAGCTGCATGACCCCACGCAAGAGCCCCGACCGCCGCGTGTTGCACGACACCGTCGAATTCCTGATCTTAGTGCAATCTCAATGAAGTCGCTTCAGTCGCAGCATGTCGACTGATCAAGCATTCTTCATGGAGCATCAAGAAGCAGGGAACGGCAGGGTCGAATCTCTCCCCCTCTTCTGCTTGAACCACTCTGGTGGTTCAGTCAGTCTTGCCTGATTGTCGTGATCTGAAAGTACAGCTGCGTTGAGCTTCGATCATCTTCGATCTCCAGAAGATACTCCCTTGAAGTTGCACACTGCGATGCAATAACTGAAGCCGCGAGTACTGCTACGTGTCGTCGATCCTTGAGTACTGTTCCCGTTGCTCGAACGTACATTGCCCGAGGATTGTTACAGCTCTTCCCTTTTACTGCGGCACGACAAATTCTTCGCGACGACGGAGGTCCAGCTTGGATTGCTGTGGGATGTCGGAGCTTGCCTTTCTCAACGCTTTCGGCGTTGATGTTGCTAAAGGTGAACCATTCATGCGGGCAATCGAAGAAGCATTAGTCATGCCCGGAGTGCTTGTGGGTTCGATTCCGTGTAACACGATCGACCTCAAAAAAACAGCTCTTCGTAATACAAGTTCAGAACAACGACGATGGCCACCCTACGATTTCTCACGGTTTCTCGCAACGGCTAGAATCTGCAGCAGAAGCCATCTTCCCACCTTGGCAACCAGTGGCTCCGGCACGGCCGAAGCATTGGAGGCGGCATGTGGCTTCGGTGATGCCGACCGCTTCTTGAGCTTCGGGCCTGCAACATCAATTTCACGCCAAACTCATCCAGCTGATGATCTGCAGAAATACACTTTTGCAGATATTTCAGGATTGACACCGGTGTCATCCGCAGCTGTGCCAACACCACCAGCACCACCACGACCACGACCACCGGAGTCCTGAAGCGGCATGGCCCCTGCCGGGATATCAGTCATATCAGTCTTCCTCGAATCAAGTTTTGTTCTGTGTTTAACATCACAAAATGTTTTTTTTCCGATGTATGGGCTTCGAACCTCGTGTTTGCATAGCATACGATATACGGCTGCGGAAACGTGCTGGCAAGGTCACTGTGCGCACACACAGACAAGAAGCTTTGGCCACAGACCTTCCCATGTGCCGGCGTTTTCCGCCCTAGGTGGGCCATGTCACGATATATCCCGTGTTTGCATGGCAACGGTTGATCTTCTGATGCCGAATGGAAAGTAGTGAAAAAATGTGCAACTCATGACTCGCTGCTACTTAATTTGTTCATGTCGCATGCCCCATTCTGCTAGAGCCGATATGTCGCGGCAAGCATGCCCTACGCGGGATTGGCAGCATGCTTCTTCGCTTCCACACCATCTGCGCATGAAGCCAGCGGCCTGGCACAGCATGTAAGGGGCTGCACATGCTTCCAGGTGTTTCCCTTTCAAAGCCGCAGAGCCACATCGCTAAGGTCCCACTTGCGTGTATGGGTTACAATGACAGGTGTCTTTCCACGGCTTTTTCAAGCTATTCAAACGAGAGGCTCAGTGCCTCACCTACGCTCTCTCCTTTCTCTTCAAGCCTCCAGCAGGCTCCGTCTCCATCTCTTCCTCCCACTTGTACCAATTGGTGGGGACCACTGCGCCAGACTTCTTCAAGGCAGAGACCTCCTCTGTCGAATAGCCCAGCTCCGCTAGCACCTGTGGTGCATCCGAGCCCGCCCGCGTGGGTGCCCATAATGTTGAGACTGGGCGGCCGTCAAAGCAGAACCAAGTCGGCTCCCAGGTCTCGACGACCCAGCCCTGGCCGGCATCCTTTCTCTTGAAATGTGCCGTTGTGCTTTGGCCATCAGAACACAAGGCGGCCATCTCCCCGCAAGTCTGCACGGGAACTGCCAAGCTCTTCAGGGAGCTCTTGAAGTGTGCAAGTGCCTGCTCCACGTCCATGCTGGCGAGGGTGGCGGCCAAAGCATCTGCGTCAGCTTTCGCAGGGTCTGCCTGTCCATAGATCGACTTCCCTCCTTTGACCTTGAAGATACGGCTGTGGGATGTCATGCCTGATGCCGATGCACCTAAGGCTGATGCTGGTGGCTCGTGCTTTTGCAAGGTGAACTGAGTGAGTGATGCGCAGACAGCTAATGACGTGGACGCCCAATCACCTTGTGCACTTTGCCGCACCTCCCGAGAGTAGAGTGCTGCGACGCCAGCGAAAGTAGCCATGTACCCGGTGAGGTAGTCCACACACGAGGCTACCCCATGGAAGTTCGGGCACCCCGGAGGCCCAAAGCGAGTCATAAGCCCGACCTTGCCTTGCAATGCTGGGTCGTAGCCAGTCCAATTTGAACGTGCCGATGGCTTCTCTCCCGAGTGCGCTTTCAGCTGCAACAGGATCGTCCGCCGGTTGACTTTATCCAGGGTCTCCCGATCCAGACCCAGGCTCTGGAGCTGGTCGTCCATCTTATTTATGAGGACAATGTCGGCTCGGGCCACCAAGCGCCTGACAATTTCTTGGGCACCCTCCTTCTTGTGGTTGATGATGATGGACTTCTTGCCTTGGTGCAGCTCAGCCTGCCAGACCATCATCACCATGGGCGCGTGCTGTGGAAGGCCAGGGCCAACCTTGTAGACAGTCGCTCCGAGCTCACCAAACATCCGACCGGCCGCTGGTCCGGCGATGACATTGGCAAAGTCTACAACGACATAGCCGTCCAAAGGCCTTGGCTTTGGCTGTGAGCCTGCTGCGTCTGCAGGAGACGGGTGCCCTGTAAATTCCACCTTCTTGTTGCGCTCCATCTTCCTCAAAGCTGGGTAGTCGCCTGCGGACTTGAGCCAAGCTGTCCGTCCCAACTGGGCCTCCGGCAAGCCTTCGACATCAGCCACGATACGGGCCATCCGAGCATCTTTGTCCTGCATCCAGTCTTGGAAACTTTGAATCTCAGCACACGGAAGACCTGCGGTTTCGAACTCCTCTTCCCACTCCTTGGCCGTTTTTTCCATAAATTTTGACGCAAACAACTCCGCGCATTTGGAAGATTTCTGGAAGTCGAGCCCCATTGGAAGCGCCAAGTTGCATTCGTCAAAAGGCATATTCGTGGGATCATACGGATCCTTGTCAACTATACCGGCAGCTTCGACAGCATCCACAAACCCGAGATGCCTGCAGAACCCAACGGCAAGCCGTCGATTGAAGGTTGCCATTGGCAAAATAAAATTGCCATCCTTACATCGGTACGGTGCCATGAAAGGGTACAAACGCTGGAACAACCAGACCTGCTTGCCCGGATCCGCTATGGCAGCTTGCTTGTATTTTTTGAGGAGATCGGCAGGTAAGCCGCTCCGATGATGCGAGATGCTGACTGCGTCCAAGTGTTTTGGGAGTCCTGTCTGCTTGAGGCAGAGCGCGCCGATGGCAGAGAGGCCTGCTGCCAGGCGCGAGGCATGGATTTCCCTTCCCTTGCCGCACCGCAAACGGTCCACCAAGGCCGCTGCGCAAGCATTTGCACCGATCACGGCCGCATAGATGGAGCACAACTTCAGCGGTGTGTAGGTCGCTGGACGGTCCAACCAACCCATCATATCCATGTTTGTGAAGAAACCCGTCAAAGCGCTCAAATAATCCTCGTCAATATCATGCGACAGATGTCCGAAGACTGGATCACCGGGCAAAGCGACTACAGTACGCAACAAGATTTGATGGGGCAAACGTTGGAAGGAGTTATCGTCGCCATCCACAATAATGATGTCGATGGATGACATCGAGATGGCATCCATGGAGGAAGCGGTGATCTTGTTGCGGTTCAAGTAGGGGTCCACATCAGTGCTGTCATTGACATCGCACTCCAACACCAGGACTTCTGCACCCTGGTCTGCAAAAAGTAAGCCTGCCAGTCGGCCCGTCAACCAACAGGCCTTCTCAAGGATGCGAATCCCTGCATAAGGCAACCGCGGCCGCTCTCTCTCAGGGTCCATGGCTCCAAGCTTGACCTTCGGCACTGCACATAAACGGTAGGGAGCATATTGTGTCTAGTGCCTCATGTATAAATTATTTCTACTAGGGTTTTTTACTGGCTCCTGACAGCTACATTCCAGCCGAACGAGGGACTTGCATGCGAGCAAGGTCATGTCATCTCGATTGTGGGAATGTTCAAACATTGCCCGGCTCCAAAAAACTGCTCCATCAAAGGGACCAAAAGCAATCCACTCGGCCGACCTCTGCAGCACCAGCCAAAGCCGCCAAACCCAAAGACATGGTGCCCACAACTGGCTTCCTGAATCATGGCAATGGAAACTACCCTCCAGAACACTTACTACTACGATACTGCTGTTGCTGCTTTTGCTGCTGCCAGCAGAATTTAAGTGTAGTCGTCGTAGAAGA
This sequence comes from Symbiodinium sp. CCMP2592, assembly GCA_905221615.1. Lineage (NCBI taxonomy): Eukaryota > Dinophyceae > Suessiales > Symbiodiniaceae > Symbiodinium > Symbiodinium sp. CCMP2592. The sequence continues at coordinate 5,602 of CAJNDT010000690.1, forward strand.
AGAAAAAGTAGAAGAAGAAGTAGAAGTAGAAGTGGACATAGAAGTGAAAGTAGCAGTAGAAGTAGTCGTCGTCGACGTGGAGGACGTGGAGGTGGTGGAGGTGGAGGTGGAGGTGATAACTCCGCGCATTTTTTCCTGGTTTGGGCTTCAGGCATGGCTCCAGGGAGCCATCTCACAGCTTCCGGGGAACAGAAGATATGTGTTACTCTTGCAGTGTCCACAAGGCGCCTCAGGGAGTTCTCATGATGGCCACGAATTCTAACTGGTGCTCAGTAGGGAATGGGGGAATGGATCCTTACAGTAGTCCCTATAGAATCTCCGATAATCGTCCCCATAACCCCTTAGAACCAGACAGTGTTGGACACGAACATAATTCAACGAAGGGTCTGTGCTTTAACGTTAGGTTTCACAGTGAATATTCAAGGAAGCCTGCGCACGACGAAACAGAAGACTCCCAATGCTTACGAAGAAAGCATATCTTCAACCATGTTGTGTGTTGTGTAGGCAGTACAGAAGCTAGGAGCCGAAGCAAGCTTCAAATGCGCTGTTTGGCCTCAAGGTGTGCTGGGCGTTTGCCTCCTTCCGGGATCTCTAAGTGTGCAAGAATGCGTTGGCCGAATCAAATCGCGAAAAATCTAAATTCAAAAAGCTCAGACTTTTCGGCTTTCGTGTTTTCCTGCACTTTTCTGGTTGTCGGTCTTCTCGGCGCGTCGCATGTTTCTGCGCGTTTCGCACTTTTCTGTGTGGTTCTTCTGTCTTTTTTTGTCTGACTTCTCGCGCTTTTCTGTGCTTCTCGCACTTTGCTGTGTTTCTTCTGGTGGTTCGACTTATCGCGTTTTTCCTTTGTTTTTCGCACGTGTCGTTGCTTTCTGGTTTGTGGTGCTTTCTGCTTTTCGACTTGTTGACTTTGCTGCGTTGTTCGAGAGCTTCTGTAGTTTTGGGGTTTTCAGTTTTTTCGACTTTTCGTGCTCTTCTGAGCTTGTCGAATGGTTCGATACTTTTAGGCCCTTCGACTTATCGCGTTTCATTGCGCTTTTCGATGTTTTCAAGCTTTGATGCAAGAGCTCCAGGCCGGGCTGGTCGGCTTAGCTGGCGCTGGCGGCCTCGCAAGGCCCAGCACCAAGATGTTAACCTGGATAGGGGTAAGGTGTAATGGAACATGAGTTTATTGACTACCGTCAATGTAGGTCAGTCTATGGCTGGGTTAAGGGCTGGAAGGGCAGTGGTCGTAGTAGTACCGCCACTAGTCGCAGCAGTAATTCTCAGCAGAATCGAGCTGAATGGTACACTTTGCTGAATTCCAAACCATTTCGGGTTAAGCCTAAGCCAGCCAAAACATGCAGTAGGCATTTTGGCTGAGTCTTCGGGCAATTTGGGCCACACACACGTCACAAGCAACAACGAAAGGAATTTCGGACCGTTTTTTGGGTCCGAGGAGCTCCCAGCTGCATATGTCAAGTCAAAATGTGTTTTCATTTGGTTTTTCAACCACCCCGAAGTAGCAGAAACATGTGCAGTTGTCTGATTATTGCTTGGTTTGGGGATGCGTCAGCTGATTTTCAATTCGCTTGGGAAATGCCGACTCGCAAACTTCACTGGTTCCTTTCGTATTTTGATGTGTGTATATATATATATATATATATCATTTCGTGTGTTCGCGAGGATTCTGCGTGCACGCAGTTTGCATTTTTGCCTGTTTTTGCCTGCGAGCGGGGCGGGGTACTACTACTGCGCTACTACTACTACGACTACTACGACTACTACTACTACTGCTACTACTGCTACTACTACTACTACTACTACTACTACGACGACCACTACTACTACTGCGACGACGACTACTACTACTACTACTACTACTACTACTACTACTACTACTACTACTACCTTTTTACAGTTTTTGTTGAAGGGGGGGGCCAGGATTATTACTACTCCCGACAAGCACCACCACCGCCACCACCACCACTACTACTTTTGCTGCTCTGGAAGCATACAGAAAGAAGAAGTAATAGTTCGCGGGGGAGGGTGTGCAAAAAAAAGTGCCTGATGACTTTCTCGCGTGTTTCCTGCATCGTTCCGACAGCGCCAAAAAGTGGACAATAAATACGCATTTGGGCCTATTCTTGGATCCAAAACATAGATGCTTTTAGCCGGGCTGGGTCTTCGGGACAGGCGAACTCCACAGAAGCGCTGAGTGACGTTTGACCGGACTTGTCAAGTGTTCGCTTTCTGCGATGGCTATGGACTTTGTTCTTTCGATTGTTGGCGGTTTTCGAGTTTTCGCTGTGGGCGATACATTTTTGACTTTTTGTGTTTTCGCTGTGCTTGTTCTACTTTTCGCAGCCTTCCGACTGTTCAATGCTGCTTTTCTTGAGCTTTGGACTTTCGCATGTTCAAGCTTTCTAGGTTTTTGCACACATCTCTACTCACTGCCACTTTCCCACTTTTGGCTTGTCGCATGCCGTTTGGCATTCTCTGCTTATCCGCGCCGCCAACGGCCATTCGCAAACTGTGTTCTTTGGGACGTAAACCCTCTTGACCCTTGACCCGACGTAAACCCTCTTGACCCTTGACCCGAAGCAAACCCTGACGATTGAGACATAACGCCCTCAACGAAACCTTGAAGCCCTTCTCAAGGCGAATTCTCTCAAATTAAGACTGCCTTTAACGTTTTAGGGTATCAGAGCCTGCGTTCCACCGTATTCCACCCCTTTACGGAGTTTAGGATGTGGCTCAGCTGGCCTTGGAATGTGGGCCGAATTCCCACCATTTGCTTGAGCCAATGCATCCATGCACGCACGAATGAACAAATGCACCAAGGAACAACTCAACAAGAAGAGCCCCGAAGGACATCAGTGTCCCTGGAAACTTGGAAGGTCCCTAATGTTTCAGAGATCCACACCGAGAACTAACAACTACTAAATTGTCTCCTGGTTTCGGCGTTCATCTGACCCTCCATGCAATCTGCGTGACTAAACTACCACGACCGGAAGTAGCTTAATACACATAGCATGATGGACACACGCGTCGCATGCAAGATACTTTTTGGCCTCTCTACCTTGTCCATCCTTATCAGTACATGCGAGCGAAACAACGCCGTCCTCGGTCGAATGACTCCAACAACGCAACGGTATTCGAACGACCCAAGGGATAAACTGATAAACCAGAACCGTATTGACAACATATGGAAGTACATATCTGCACTTCTGCGCTTGCGTTGCAGGTGCGAGTGTGGGCCTTGTCTACAAACATCTACGTTGGTCTGCGACAGGCCGCCTGTACAGGCAGGGCAAAAACCCAGTGGGAGAAAAAGCCCTGCCGCGGCCCAGAGAGACCCCTGGACTCCAAGCCCCTTTGATATAATAGTATATAATAGTCTACAGCAAGACAGTGGAAATAATAGTTTCGGCATGTCCAAAACAGTGTGACCACATAAATATATACATACATACACAGTAGTATGCACCATGCCAAGCAATATCCCCTGGTGTGATGAAGGAAGACTGTCAAGGCACAAACAGCCGACGACCATGCCTTCTTGTCGAATCCACTTTTGCATATTTTTGTATGGGAGAGCCACCTCTCTTTATAATCCAACCGGCCTTTTTTGATGTGGTTAAATTATTTGACTTCTATCTTGTGCAATGATAGAGTAAAAGGCACGGACGTTTACGATGCTTCTAGAACTGCACCAGGTTGGGTTTGGGACTTGCTTGGTGCCAGTACTGTAGGCGCCTACTAAACGCAACATGAACATAGGGCAAACTCAAAAGGTTCTACGATTCGGAGTCCAAGTACATGCTGAGATTGGCGAGAAACATGGATCAGACACTGGTGGTCAAACCAATCCCGACTCCAATAAACATGTAGCGACTTTAAATCAGATCTAAACAGTTGGAACTAAATCCTTTAGGGAATTTAGATTCGCGAAGAACTAATATCGAACTTAGACTTAGAGAACTTAGTATCAATCTGTCCGTCGCAAGGCAAGCAGCAGTTGCACTTTACATACAAAGTCGTGGGCACATTAGTATATACTTCTGTTTTCACAATCAACAGGTAATATTACATACTATGATATTTTCGTGTGAGTAAATCCCTTCGACATCCATGCTCGAGGAAACATATGGAATCCAGATAGTTCAGCATCGGTGGGCAAGCCGCGTCTCTAATGGGACATGGAAGGAAAACCCACCTGAGAGCCGAAAGCCTCGGCTCGGGATGCAAAGCCGGCTCCAGGTGCCAGGCAAACGGAAAGAACTGGGTTCTTCTTAGAACCAAACTATTTACTAAAGATCCTATTATGGTAACTTGAATTAAACATGAAATCCTTAAGAAGGACCCAGAGAAAGCACCGGCACCGCAGGGTGCGGCTGCGCCGCCCCCGGGCCCAGGCAGGCGAGGACAACACTACTGGATGACTTGTACGCTGTCGGTCAGCCGAGATGAAAAGGTGTGTATGTATGTGCATATACGTATATATATATATATATATATGTACATATGTATATGTATATATGTATGGTAGGAGGCGGTAGAAGCCCAACAAAGTCGCAACTTGGACAACAAAATAACAAAAACATTGACATGCCAACGACTACTTAGAGAAATGCACGATTGAACAATAATGCGCGATCAAGCGTGAGTATGTACGCATGCATGTGTGTATGGACAAGGTCACTCAGTGGTCTGTCCCTGCACGTGTTCTGCGCATGGGTGAGGCTCACAGACTTTTCCGCCCAGATGTGAGTTTCGGATGCTTCGAAATCTTGCAGCACCTTTGCATGGAGAGTGTGCCCACTCCAGAACCAGGAATCTACAACCCAGTTTGCTCCACGGTCTGCTTAGAACGTACTTTAGCCTGTGAACGATGCACAGAGAGTCTCTAGCACTAGGAGTTCAGAGTGGAGTGTTTCGAGGGATCTTAAGCCCTTTTTGTCACTCGTGCTCGACAAGTCAGACGATCTTAAGCCCTACATCTTGAATAAACATCTCGGTGCAACGACTCACGCTGGACACATTGCATGATCCAACCCCTCTTTGTTGTCGCCTCCCCCTTTCACAATGCTGCCATTTTTACAGGGTAACCAGCTTTTCGCTCTGAAGATCTTTCGGACAAATGCCGCGGCATTTGCGGTTTTCACCAACCACACAGCCCATACGGTTCAAGCTCAAACCTTTCCTTCGGCTTGCAGACCCTGAAGTCGCGGAATTCCATGTAGCTTGCGCAAGCTCAGCTCTATCAGACCCTCAGAGCTCCCATCCCTTTGGGATGCGCGAAACTCCTAGCAGATGTCAGAACCCGAAAGGTCAGGCGTTGTGGACTCTCGGGATTAAAATCAGCAGCAGCCATGCCAAGAGATCACATTGGCTCTTTTCCAGTTGCAGTGGACTGTAGGATTCTGCGATGCTTTAGATGCCGACATAGGTAGATTGGAATTGTGGTGGTTAAATTTGCCCAGGATTCCTTGACATCTGCAATCCCCCAAGCATCTGCAGTCCCTCAAAGGCTTGTAAATCAACTTGCAAGGTAGCCTCGAAACTTCCAAGTGCGCAGGCTCTTAGACTGTTTATAACGCGGTCTTCATACCATTCATACCCCAGTACAAAGTTTTAAATACACAGCCCTGCATGAACCCCGAACCCTTGGTCCCTGAGCACGGCTTCCGCAGAAATTCTCGTACTGTCATTGGCAACAACGCATGCTCACGAGGTGCATCGGCATGCCAGTGCAGTTGCCGGATGTGCAGTGGAATCCGAGCTATTAAACACTTGGTCGCCCAGCGTCGCGAGACACCGCGAGATCGATGATTTGACAGGCCTGAGGACTAAATGGCAAGAACTGGACACATGGGGACTGTTTGGGTGAAGGGATTGCAGGACTGAAAAAATCTTCTCCCCACCGGAATAGCAGGCTGAGGCCAAACCACAGTCAACCGGGCAGAGCTCTTGCTCATTCTGCCGAAAATCTCTGATCACCCCCAGCTACTGTGTTTCAACGACTAAACCCAAGGCCCTTGACCCACGTAGCCTAAACTCTAAACTGAGCTCCAAACTCTAAACCCCCACAACGGAGCTGCAGAGATGGGACAAAACCTAGCTAGCTGCGCATGCCGGGCCCGGATTCCATATGGCATTGAACTTTTTGATAGCATTTACACCACACAAGTTTTCATACATATATATATATATATATATATATACGTATAAAAAAGCAGATATACAGATCTGTATAGATAGGGGGACTACAAGGGGATACCACTTCATACCCATCATTCCGATCCCTATGTGAGGACTGCCACTTTATCCGGAACTGGGGAAAGGCTTAGGCCATTTGAGCCAAAGTTTCGGGTTTGGGTACTTTGGGTTGAGGGTTCTTGGGTGCAGGATTTTTGGAACAGTAAACGTCACTTGTAAATGCTTGGACTCTTGGGATGACGCGATCAGTAACGCCTGGTGTAAAGTAGAAGCCAGAAAGTTGGAATATGATTATCCTAAGCCCTTTATGGTAAATTATAAGGTATCCTACCCTGAAACCATATTCCAACTTTCTGGAGTTCCCTTTAGGTTGGCTAAGCCTAAGCCCTATTCGGGTTAGTCTTGGGTCGCCCTGCGAGTGGAATCCGGTGAGTGCCTTGGGCACTTCCTGGAAAGTCGTTAAATTACGATTCTTTCCCTGGGGCTCCAAAAAAGAAAGGCACCACTGCACCGCTTGCGGAATTCAGGCCGTTCGGCTCAGCCCTGGTAGAACCCGTGGCTCCGTCTTCCTTCCGGAAAATCTCAGCCCCCTCATCCTTTTTGATCCCCTCCCTAGTGACCCACCTACAGACTCCCTAAGTGCGCCAGCTCTCCGGGCAGCCGGGCCTACATCTCCAAATAGTCCGAGTTCGACTCCTCTGCTTGACGTTGCTCCGGGCACCTTTGGACCCCGTACCCAAGCACGTAAGACTATCCGAAGCACAAGAAGCACTCCTTTGTTGATTGAAGCTCGTAGTATGACAAGGTGTAATTAGTAATTAGCATGCCGGATCAAAGGCTTCCAAGCAAAAAAGCCCGGATGTGTACATGTGCAGGGTGTAAAGAGCAGGGCCTACTGGTGCTGGCGCGGGTGAGTGTGGCTGTCGAAGTTGCTGTCGGCTGTTGCCTTCCTATGGCCGTTGCCACGGACGTTGCAGTTCTTCTTCTTCTTCTTGCTGTCGTTGTGGTTGTCGTTGTCGTTGTCGCCGTACGTGGTTGCTTTTTGATTTTTGTGGGGTTTACTTTGTTGTTTTTGTTGTTGTCGTTGTTGCTGCTGTTGCTGCTGTTGTTGTTGCTGTTGTTGCTGTTGTTGCTGTTGTTGCTGTTGTTGCTGTTGTTGCTGCTGTTGTTGTTGGATTGAACTAGCCTAAGCCCAGGTGCAAGCTCACCACGTGGTGGACCAGCTCTACCGCATCCTCTGAAGGCATCTGACCCAAGCGCCAGTTGGATCGTGACAAGTCCTTCGCCAGGTTTGGGATCCAAGCCAAGCTTTCATCAGCATGCAAAAGCAAAAGGAAGCTCGCCTGCGATGTTTCTCGATTTCCTCACGGCGCCATTCGTGCAACACGCATCTGGCCATCCCTCATCTCAGCACCCAAACGCCAAAATTCCACAGACAAAGAAAGAAGCTGAAAAGAAACCTTTCGTCCAAACTCCCACACGACCGTCCTCTGGACTGCAGGTGAAAGGCCCGGGGCGTTGAGTCAAAGCGTCGACCTGGCGCAGGACTTGCGAACACAGACAGGAAGAGAGAGAGAGAGAGGGACATGAAAATAAATCTATCTATCATCTATCTATTATCTATTATCTATCTATCTATCTATATATGGTCACCCCACCATGACAGACCATCCCCTTCAAATCAAGACATCGCTCCCACCGGCGTGTTCGCGCTTTTTCCGGGTATCGAGTTTGAGAGCTCCGTACGTGTTTGTGAGACCACCCGACTCCCCCCCCTCCCCCCCCATGGTATCACCCCCCTACGGTACCCGGATCCACGTGACTGTGCACACTTCTCCCACATGGCGGCTCCAAAACCGTCAACTGTCACGAGGATCTCGTCCCGGACACACCCCATCCTTGTGACTGCGGACACTTTCCACCCGTGACTCCGATGTCAGGGTATTAAACATGCAACTGTCACGAGGATCGCGTTCCTGAGAGGCCCCGAACTGCACCACACCGCAGCGCAAGCAGGCCCAAACCCGAACCACAGGGCGGGGAGTGATGATGATGATGATGAGGCACCCCAAGCAGACCGAAACCCTGAAACACCACACCACAAGGCACGTCAGGAGATGTTGACGGATGATGATGACGACCACAGAACCACACCACAGCACCACGGGGGGGGGGGGCGAGGGAGAACCACACCACACAAAGTAACCAAAAAACAGCGAGTTTTAAGAGTTACCAACCATTGGAGGGGGAGGGGCCGGGGAGGGCCGCACCGGGATCATATATTCGTATGGTTGCTAAGAATAATACTATTACCAATGCAAGTTGTGACATTGACAATTTGTTGCATGCTCAATCAAGCTAATACCAGTGTTTATACTGATATCAACCCTTGTATTAAGGCTAGTCCGAACATGCATCATGCCAATAAAGCTAATATTTACACTAACGCTCCTACGTAAACCGATAATCATATTGATATTGATATTGGTATTAGTATGTATATTAACAACAATAGTAATGCACACCTGCAAATACAAATATACATAGATATACATACCACTATATTAGAATATCCACATATTGGCGCACTCATGTATTAATATATACATGTATTTTTCATGCAATCGAAAGTCGTACTGATATCAACATTCCTGCGAATACAACTCATCACATGTCGTGGAGACTGCACGCTACCAATTCCTTGTATCCCGTCTCATTCTTGAGAAAAGAGGATACAACAACACGAGATAAAGAGGAACGGACGTTGAAGAAAGGCCTTCTTCATGCTGCATCTTCCTACCTCCTTCCTCCGTTTCCTCCCTGCCTCTCTCCAGCCCTCTTCCTGAGGCATAGGGGCAAGATAAACTATGTGAGCGAAGGAGGACAAGTAACAACTAACATGCTGTTTCTCTCAATCTTTTTTTGATGAAGCAGACAGAAACAATGAGAAGAAGGACAAAGAAACGGCGTTCCTAAAAGTTTTGCAGGCACTGTAATGGCTACAACTGCTGTAAACAGTGTAGATTTATATATACTCTGCAGTTACCGAAATGAACATGCATGCAAGCTTGCGTTCTTTTACTGGAAAAACTCAGGGGTGTATATGAAGGAAATGCAGACTCTAGGATCTGCGAAATCCTTGATGAAGTCGAGGCTTATTTCGTGAAGAACTTATAAAAAGAACGGAATACGTTATAGCATATCCACTATTTCGCATCCGGCTCTCAAACACACGAAAACGGTAGATCCTTGAGTGAGGGGGGGTAGCATGCATGTATGTATGCATATATATATATATATATATATATATATATATATATTTATATGTATATGTACATTTCTGGCCGCCACAATGCATGCATGCTTTGGGAATGTGAGGATTTGTGGTATATTGTATGTGGCACTAACTTCTATGTACCATTCAGCAATAACTAGCACTTAGTGAAGTTCATTTTGTTTCCATCTGAACACATTGTGTGTATAGGTTCTGCATGCAGCAGTATGGGCTCTGAAGGTAACACGCAACAGGATAGCAAAGATATGTCATCTCATGTAACATAGCATCATGACAATAAGTATAGATATGAAAACAGGACCCTATTTCTACACCTCACATATGTAAGAAGCATCGAGATTATAGATAATGTCCGTGAAATCTATCGATATTTCCAGGATGCAATACCTTGTATGTAACCAAGATAATACCCTTCAGACTTTGTGGCTCAAAACCAAACTTTCCAACTTTTGGCCCCTTATAAGGTAGTTGCGAAAGTTTAAGCTTTTTAGCCGCCCCCCTAGGTATTTGGGAAGCAAGAATACCTATAGATAACCTTTCAAACAAAGGATATATAGGAAGACAATCAGGACGAGCCCAAGATCAGAGAAGCCCTCACAAAGAAGCAGCTTATTGAGTAAGGGACTTCTAGGAGTGATCCAGGAATCCCGGAATCGAAAACAATAATCTAGAGAATACCACAAACCTCAAAGAATTTCGTCCAGGTGGCCCTAGGTAATAAATTAGAGAATATCCCCTATATATCTCATAAATACGTTCTTGAGTGACCTATAGCCTATACATGACGTCATAGAACACGTTCTACAAAATAACTTTTACATTTATGTTGATGCCTTGTACAATCTCTTGCACAATGCGTTATGGAGTATCCTATAGAGCGCCCACAACATTCGTTACAGACTATGCCCTGTAAAAGCCTTATAGAATATCAGCTGCAATCCCCTACAGACTAGCTTACAGAATACCCAGTATCTATGACACCCTCTGAGTACCCCATAGGAAGTATTAAAGAAAACCCTATGGAATAGAGTGCACCATAGAATGCCTTGTAGAATACTTTTCAGATAACGCATTAATGAAGGGAAAATCAGGAGCAGAATGCTCTGCACTATACCTGTTATGTGCCCAATGAAGAAATCAAAAGCAATAGCCGATAGAATACCTTACACGATCCTCCTTCTTTACATCTTAAAGAACTTCATATAGATAACCCTAGATTATAGAAACCCCATATACCTTTTATGAACCTTGTTGGATACCCTAAAGCCTATACAATACGTTACAGAACATTTTCTGTAATACAATCCTTGCGTTTATGCTTATGCCTTGTACCATCCTTTATACAACATTGTGCAGTTCCCACAACGCCTTATGGAGTTTGCTATGGAATACTTGAAAGAAATACGCTATATTGTGCCCTTTGTAGGCCTTGCAGACTGCCATTTGCAATACCCTGGAGACTACCTTACAGAATGACCCCCGTGTCTGATACCCTCTGAGTACCGCATAGAAAGCCGTAAAGAAGCCCCTATGGAATACCCTTGGAAGGCACCATAGAATGCCTTATAGAATCATTTGACCACATCGGAGGAACCGCGATTGCACTCAAGCGGCCCCGATTGAACTCAATCGGCCCCGATTGGACTCAATCCGGCCCCCGATTGAACTCAATCGGGGCCGATTGAACTCAATCGGACGCCAGATAAAGGATTGAAGATTCCCGGGGAAAGCGTTCCACGAAGTCTTCAATCTTCAATCCGGCTCCCGATTGAACTCAATCGGCTCCGATTGAACTCAATCGGGCCAGGGTGTACCATTTTCGTGTGGTGGGGCCCTGAAACGCACGAAAATTGTAGATCCATGGGGGGGGGGGGGGGTACCATATATATATATATATATATATATATATATATATATATATATATACATATACATATGCCGAGAGACAGAGAGAGAGAGAGAGAGACAGACAGAGAGAGAGAGAGAGACAGAGAGAGAGAGAGAAACAGAGGTAGAAAGGGAGAGAGGGAGAGAGTGGGAGGAAGGAAGGAAGGAACACCACAAATCCGAAAGAGAGACAGAGACAAAAAGCTGAGAGGGAGAGGGCGAGAAATGCTGAAGTTGTCTATTTTCCATCTGGCTTCAGCTTCGACAAAATTCGGAACCACACACCAAACCTTCCAACCTCCTGACCCCCCTCCCCAAGCCTCTAATAAACCCTTTCTAAGCTACCGGACTCAAGTCTCGCCAGACTGCAAGTCGTAGCCTCCAAAACCCTAAACCCTAAACCCTTTTTGAAACCGGACTTGATGGCTGCCAGACCCTAAACCCCAGCCCGCCTCCTGCATCCACAGAGAACCAATGCGGCTGCGGGCAAGAATCGTTGGTAGCTCCTTGTGCGCCCTTGCGAGAACGCACAAGGCCCGGCCTTCCGGAGAAACTTGCACGAAACTCAAGGATTACCATATAAATATATATATATATATATATATTCCTACAATCTAGACACACATATGTGCAGCACATATGGCTATAAGTGGCTATAGTATAGATATGTACCCTATAACTATGTGCTGTGTAGCTGTAATTTTGTATATATATATATATGTACATGTATATGTTTATGTTTATGTATATGTGTATGTATATGTGCATATGTAAAACATATATGAGCAAAAACTGCGTTCATTGTCTCATAACCTGTGTAATTATTGGTTGTTGGTTCTTGTTGATCTAAACCCCTCCATCCTAGAATGACAATCTGCGCGTAAATTACATTTGCAACGCCACCGCGGAACTTTCGCGCAGGCAGGGCCTCGGGGCCTGTTTGACGGCACTCCCAGGCCTAGTCGAATGGCCCTTAATATAGCTATTATATTCCTATTATATCGCCCATTATAGGGTAGGGGTTCTTATTAGGGTCCCACAGCTGTGCCCTGCCAAGCCTCTGAAAGGCTTCCTGCGAGCTTTTGCTCAAGCATTGCTTGGCAAGGACTTGGGTCAACTCCTGGTCCCCCGGACCCCAACGCTTAGAATCTTAGAACTCGCTCGCTGGCATTGATATTAAACTTCCGCAAAACATACAAGCCGCTTACAAGCCTCTGTCGTCGCTTCTATCTACGGACATCTATGAAATACAGCTTGCTCGGATGCCTTCGCATACTTTCACTGCTGCCTGGAACATGCGACTGCGGATGTCCTCGACTTCAATTGAACCCGTGTTCTGACACCGAACCCCACCATCCTCAACCACAAGCTTTCTACTTCAAGACCAGCTCTACAAGCCTTTCATGGTCGACCTTATCATCCGCAAACCTTCCAGGCGTTCTTTGCTCCAGAGCACAGCTCAAAAATTCTCTGGGGCCTGCCAAAGCGTGGAAGTCGCCTTGGCCCAGCTGCTGCAGCCATAATACTGCGAACTCCTCCATGGCCTTCAGGGCATAAGAATCTCGCGTTAAGCTACTTCTTAGAAGAGCTCTGCGATGCTTGCCAGTATTGCGAGGTTTTGAAGGTAATGTAGATGCAGGGGTGTTGAGAGTCAAGGCGTGGGATGAACAGCACATTTCAGTTGAGTTTCTGGCGCCTCCTGGTCCCCTGCCGAATTGTAAAGCTTGAGTATACGACACCGAACCTCTGATGCGCACGTTTCTGCCATTGTCACGTCTTGCAAGAAATGCGAGACAAAGCTCGACGCTCTGGCAACCTGCGACTATGAAAACTCAAAACTCCATCTGCTTCAGGACGATTCTCAAGACTTCTCAAGTGATGTGTTCATCCGATCAGGGCTACGCGGCACTTCGAGCTCCGCATGGCCTTCAAGAGGACTGCATGCTGGAAGGCGGGCCCAAGGCGTAAGACCGCACCACGCGCCCGCCGCGCCGCCACATTCGCTGAGGAACCTGACGGAGTGCGGGGCGTGGGGTTCGGGCTAATTGTTTCTAGATGGCAACCGGAGGGGCCTACTGTATTTGCTTAGATTACATCAAGAAGGACACCGTATATATCACCCAAGCAGTCGACCTCAAAACCGTATTCGAGCTGTTCATGGCTACCCCGAAAGATCTGTAACTAGCTGCACCGAAGAAGAACAGGTTCAAAACCGACATTTCTACGGCAGCGGCTTAAGGTCAAACTGCCTCTTCTAACAACTTAATATAAAAGTTGAAACTAACTACATGTACGTACCCGTCACACGGTCCTGAAACGTTTGCATGGGTACCAAGTGTCGAAGCAAGCCTGAAAACGTTTGTTGGAGACGAGAGTGTGAAGGGGGGAGGGGATGGGGAGGATAGAAAGAGGGGGAGGAGGGGTGCGTTTCTGTAGGATGCCGAGCCTTTAAGCTACTGGCTAAACCGTTGCGTTATATCCGACATGCTTGAATTACCGTTTACATGCGGCCACCAGTGACTAGAGTGACTAAAGATTCAAGCTACTTCTGCCAAGCGTAGGAAAACAAGCCATAGCCTGTGGCCCCCTAGTGAACGACCTGTCGGGGTGATCGGGGCGGGGGTGAGCCTTTGGGAACATAGAAGGGGGTTCTGAAAATTAAGGGTACCTGAGATGGATCGAATAGCAAATGCCGGCCAGGGAGCCCACCAGGGTGCTGAGTGTCCTCGTGACCACCGTGAAGGCTTTGCGCGGCGTTGCAGCCTTGGTACATAAATGGCATTACTTGACCCTTTGGCATCGTGGGTGCTTTGGACATGAAAGCTTACGCACGCACACATACATACGTACCAAAATGTGTATGTATGTATGTATGTATGTATATATGTATATATATATATATGTGTGTGTGTGTGTGTGTGCGTGTGTGTATGTATGTATGTATGTCTGTATGTATCAATGCATATCCATGTATGTGTGCGTATGTATGTGTGTATGTATGTATGTTTTTCTGTTTGTATCAACGCTCTAATGCACCCGCCTACAGGCATGCAGGTATAAAGCTGAATCTTTGTATGCATGCATGCACGCATTCGCTCTGGTTGCTCGCACAAGTCTCGCGGTGTTCGCAGCTGAAGACCCGCGGCATATGTCAAAACTGTACATATCTTATATATCTTATTGGAGCAAAGCTCACGGCTTGCCGAACAAAGGCAAAGAAACAGTAATGATGCTGAGCCGAGCCATATTGAGCATTTATCAGACAGTACGCTGAGATGCTAGGCATTTTCTATTTAGGCGGCAGGACCTAGCGTAAACTGCAAAAACACGGCAAAGGATTGAGGACCAAGGATAACTAGTGCTGGGAGATCCTATACATTGGTCTCAAAGATTGAATCTACTGGGTTTCCAACATATGGGCTGCTGCTGTACCATGATGAACCGAGCCAGCCCCCTCTCGTGAAGGCTGGGAGGGATGACCAAACAACAAGGTCTAATTATTGTCGAGATTCTGGGGGTCAACAAGGATTCAAGCGAAGGCTAGCCTGTCCCTTGGTTTGCTCCCATTACATTACAAGGCTACGTTGCAAGATCCAGCCCGCGGTTACACACTTAAACCAACCGCTCGCCGCAAACATTCAACCCCGATGGCCCTCAAAGCGCTCATCCATACCGTCTCAGCATTGGGCTTATGGCCCTGCTGTGTTCAGATCTATGGCAAGCAACGGTGATCTCATCTGTCGTGAATGACCAGGTTAGAACAATCTTTTCGCCCTCGTCCTCCTGACCGTGGGCGGCGGGCAGTTGTGAGTTTAAGCAAACACCGAAAACGTCTGGCATACTTCAAGTCAACCTTGAAGATTCGGCTCCGCCTCGACGTTCGCAGAAGGAAGCAGGAAACTTCCCGGGCTCTAAAACGTAAAGTGCTAAGCGCAGGAGGCAAAGCGGAGTTTTCCTCCGGAGCAGTAGAGCTACCTGTGACACGGCAACACGTACGATGGTAAGACAGGCCTCACCACGTGAGCAGTGCGTATGCTTTCGGCGGGGGTAAATTAAACATAGTAAATGCATCTTGTATACTCACACATGTATCACACATTTGTATATATATATGTACAAAAGCATATGTATATATATATATATACATATACGTATACGTATACGTATACGTATACGTATACGTACACATATACATATACATATACATATACACATACATATACATATACATATATATATATATATATATACATATACATATACATATACATATACATATACATATACATATGCATATACATATACATATACATATACATATACATATACATATACATATACATATACATATACATATACATATACATATGTAATACATATACATATACATATACATATGTAATACATACACATGATATCCATACATAAGGGCCTTCATACATACATACCATACAGACCTACATACATACGTACATACATACACGCACACACACACGGACAGCCAGGTCCTGGAACAGAGGCAAAGCTATGCGGAGCACGAGGCGCTTGAAGCCACCTCAAGACTTGCTAGACAACTTTTCGGTTCGGGGTCTAGGGCCAGGGTTTAGGGCAGCTGATGACACGGTGATCAGAGGCAGAGGAACTTTGCATCAAATCTTGAGGTTGATTCGTGGGTGCGGAGCAAAAAATGTTCGCAGGTTTATTTTGGTCTAGTTTCGTCCGGCCTAGAGTGCCGCTCTCGGCTTGTGCCGTTGCAGAGACGCTGCGAAGCATCTGGGCAACCACATGGACAATAACGTAGCCACAAGCCAAGATGAGACTGAAGAGCAGCATGTAGGCAATCCTCCCAACACGACTGGTTGGCGTTTAGTGCAAAGGGTCCCGCTTTTACGAAGAATCTTGAATTTCGTCAAAGCAGGTTATTTTCATAAGTATTGTAAACATTTTCGCTGCACCTTTCTGAGCTGCAAAGATCTACGTGTGATGCACTACTCGCTCGACGACGGCAGTTTCGGGTTGGGGTTTAAGTGCTGATCTCAGTCCTGACGCCTTGCAACAGGTGATGCAATTCAGAGATGGAGGTCCATGCCAAGACTATCCAGAGAATCACAAGACTAATGAGGCTATGCATGCACGTAACGGTAACGATTGAAATGGGGCAGCCCCAGAGATGGCGCGCTTCCGCATGGGTGGCCACCCCCTCCCCGCCAAACGTGCAGAACGTGGGAGGAAGCCTATGCAAATCGCATGAAAAGCGATCGGAGAACCCCGACTTGAGTGCACCGCACTGAGCGAGCGACCTCCCAAAAAGTTGAACGACCGACCTCTCCGAAAAGTTTAGTGCACCACATTCCGTGAGCTGACAGAACCAAGTCGACGAAGAAGAGGAAGACGACGAGGAGAAGAACGACGCAGAGGGAAGAGAAGGGAGGAGGATGGAGGAGGGAGGGTGGTGGAGCAGGGAGGAGGGTGGGGAAAAAACAACAACTACATCTCCGATTGCGTGCAGTCACTCCTTGTCATGACAAAAACCGACGTAGCCAAAAGTGAAGATTACATTCGTTGCCTGCCGAGCATTTGCTTTCAGCCTTCTCTGTTGTGTTCACCTTAGAGTCACTCTTTCAAGTGTTCGTATCTGCCGCATGAACGAATGAACCCGCTTGAAGAGGTGGATGTAGTAACATGCATCCGACATCGTAAAAACTACACGATGCCGCCTCGCGGACATCAATAAATACAACACGTACATGCTCATCCCACCACACGGAACCCTTGGAACAGTTGGATTTTGCTTGTATGCCTTCCCGGCATGCCTTCCTGTCGCAGCAGTCCCACATCAGAGCTTAAGGGAAGCTGGGTTGTAAATTTAGCGCCCCCCGTGGAGTCTCTCCCAAATAAGACCACCTGACAAAAGCGGTATCATGCCAGATTACATCGCTCAGTCGCTCAGGAAGGATGGAACTATTACCATTTCGCTCGCGAACCTTGGTGGTTTTTACATTCACACATGCTCGTAACCATTGCCACGTGAGACCGTTGAGGTAGGGATGGAGACAACTGTCGTATCATTTTCCCACATGTCGACGAGTGCGGAGTGGTGGACGACTCCATGATATTCATTCCTTACCTGCTGCAATATTCCAACCAGGGCCGCGATGCGCAAACTCCCAGTGACCCGGTGCTGCGGGCGTGGCTGAGACAGGAGTGGAGCGACTCGGAGTGAACCCGTTCACATCCCCAGGCTATGACTTTGCTGCTGACAATGCTTTTTGCTGCCCGTGCAACTGTTAATGAATTCTGCACAGCCCTCGGAAAACCAGTAGCTAGCCACTCCTGGAACATAAAACCTTTAAACCGCTTCGGCCTGTCATGATAATCTAGAATAGCCTCACAGGCAGTCTCACAGGCCTTGACATGATCCCGCTCTCAGGGTTAAGGATCATCAACGCGGCGACTCCACTGAAAAGGAAGAAGCGGACGGATGCCAAAGTCACCTGGGAGTCCCATGTCTAAAAGACATAGACATCGAACATCACTGCATCTTGCATATCAACAGCCTACATGGCTTTGAGATCCGAATGTCTACTTGAAAGCGAAACTCGCCATGTATCCTGCTGCATCTGGCCTCCAGCACATCCAGGATCTCGGCCTGGTCGTTGGCGTAGGGCTTGACCCAGGCGGCCAAAACTGCCTGTGGAACACAACTCGAGGCTGTCTTCGTGAAGCTGCACTGTGTGGAAGCCAAAAGGGCCCAAGCGATTTCTCGGGCCACCTCATGCTGACAGTTAGACCCAGTTAGGGGGTTGGCATTGCGTTGAAGCGTGATCAGCGCGGGACTCAATCCTTCCAGAAACGGAAGAGATTGAGGGTATGGTAAATAGGATCTCTCATGTGGTCAGCCTCTGCGGCAATGCTTGCGGAATGGACGGACGGACAGTCTACTACTACTACTACTACTACTACTACTACTACTACTACTACTACTACTACTACTACTACTACTACTGCTGAATCCTGAAGCACTGCCTTTGTACAGGACCATGAGTGGAGCTTGTGGTTTGCAGGACCTTGTTGCTCCGTCAAGCGGAGTTTGGCTCGAGGAGCCATGATCGACAGAAGCCAGCAAGGACTTGATGTCTTAGTTTGCGTGCGTAAGTCAAGATCCTAGGTTATGCACAGATGCACTTAGGAACACACGCACTTTGTTGCTGTGCCGGAAAAGAGTGAAGGTTGTCTCTGCCCATGGTCGTTGCGGTTCCTTCGGGGATCATCCGATAAAGGTTGGAACGATTCTTCGAAGGAGGCGTCAAGCAATGCAGGTTCCAGCTGAAGAGCCTACTCAGGGTGTTCTTCAGGTGATGAGCCCAAGCGCTCCTGCTGTGCGAGAAGGAGCTTCGAACAGAGCTGGAACTGCTAATGGGTCTGCTGAAGGGCTAGTGAATGGTGTAGCCCCTGCCGCTTCGCAGACTTTGACGCAACCTGTGAGACATGGTGCAGAGAACGTAAGCCCTTCTGATCTTGAGGTGATGAGAGCTCTCCAGGACCAGATCGGTGGCCCAGACTTTGGTGGCCGGGCTGTTGCAGAGGACGCTGTTCAAGGGGTTGTTCAGACTGTAGTGCCTGTTCAGACGATGGATGGTGGTCAGGCTTCGATGGCTGCAGCTATGGCGTTGGAAGACGGGAGTGTTCATGCTATGAGGGCTGATATGGAAGTGCAGCAAGGTTCTTCTTCGTTGACGGTTGTACGCTGGATTTCGAGGTTGAACGACTTCCTGACGACACAAAGCCAGTCTGTGTTGGGTTCAGTTGGGTTTAATACGACGCCTACTCAGGGGCCCCGACATTTAGGACCAACACAACAAGCAACCACACCCGTCACCACACCAACACGCAGTCAGCAAGCAGCAACAGCAGCAGCGAGACAGAGGCCATCCTCGCAAACGTCACCTCTGGTGTTTTCCCCGCCGGAAGAGTTGCCGCAAGGCAGACAGCCTTGGGGACCTGACTACCCGATGCAGGAAGCTCCGTTGTTCTCTCGAGAGGCCTGGGAGCAGATGATGAGGTTTTCTCAGCGGGCTCCGTGGCTTTACGGTCGAGGAGGGCATTCACAGGGTGATTCGACTACGGGGTCTTCAGAGATTCAGGCGGAGGTGCAGCGCCAGATGGAGGGCTTGATGAGAAACCAGTCAAGACAGCTCGATGAGATGCGCGAAGAACTTCAGTACCTGAGAGCTGAGAGGGCGGTGCTTGCAGATCGCTTAGCTCGGGGCGGGGACCAACGTCGGGTTCAGCATGAAGGGGACGATGGTCTTCGGCATCAAAGTGATCCTCGTGGTGAGCGGTATGTTCAGCATGAAGAAGACGATGGTCGTCGGCATCAAAGTGATCCTCGTGGTGGGCGTGTTCAGCATGAGGAAGACGATGGTCGTCGGCATCAAAGTGATCCTCGTGGTGTTAAGTATGTTCAGCATGAAGGAGACGATGGTCGTCGGCATCAAAGTGATCCTCGTGGTGACACAGTTTATGTGCCTAGCCAGTCAGTCGGTGGTCCACATGTGCCTAGCCAGTCAGTCGGCGGTACACAAGTGCCTAAGTGCCTAGCCAGTCAGTCGGTGAGTTTCAGCAGAGCAGTGGCGCTGTCTTCAGAGGGGGTTTTCCAGATGCATCTCAAGGACCTCATGGAGAACCAAGCCTAGGTGGTGCCGTTGTCGACTCTGTGAACCTTGGTGACGAGCAGAACAGGAATGTCCGACAGAAGGTTGGTGAGGGACTAGCTGGAAGTTCGTCTTGGAGAATGCCGAGTGGCCCGCCTACTGTGTATGGACCAGGGATCAGCGCTACCAGGTGTGAGACCTTGGGCAGTGGCTGCCCAGCACCGTCTTCAGCGCCAGGTGTTGCGATTGCTCGGCCACCATCTTCAGGAGGCCAGCAAATTCACTCTGCCGTCACGAATGAGAAGCTCTTGGAAACGCTGGCAGAGGGAATGCAGCAGCTGCAACGGGCTCAGTTGAGCCAAATGGAGCGCGGTGAAAGGAAAAAGGAGGAAGAGGCGCCGGAACAGTGCAAGCCGGGGACGACAACACTTCCTGCCTTACCTCCTCCTAGTGGTCATGAGAGTGCTGTGTCTCTTCAGGACTGGATCGAGGTGATTGACGGTCCGCTCAGGGACATCTCGGATAGCAGCTCGTGGTGGTGGGATTCTGTGAAGGAGAGAGCGGCTATGAGTTACCAGAAATGGGTGGCTTCGGGTCCTTATGAGAGGCTGGCTCTCAAACCGCCAACCGCGGACGACCTCGAGAAGGGCAAGTACTCACGCTTGAGTGCGAGGACGGCGGGGATGATGCTACAAGCGATGCCTGAAGTGGTGAGGACTGAGACGGTGGCGAGGGCGATAACAAGATCACCAGTGGCCCTACTGTTTCGCTTGTGCACGATGTACCAGCCGGGCGGTGAGAGCGAGAAGGCCTACATCCTCCAGTACCTGGTCTCCCCGCCCAAGGCAACTACGGCCAACGAGTTGGTGACGATCCTGCGTCAATGGGAAAGGCTTCTTTTGAGAGCTGATAACCTGAACATCGCGAAGCCCGATCCGTCGCTGTTGGTGCGAGGCTTGAACGTTCTGGTGGCAGAGCTGTGGGCCAAGGACCGGGACGTGATGTTCAGAACGCAGTTGGTGAAGAGCAAGCTGGGGGTGGATGTGAACCCCACCTGGGAGTCAGCTCTACAGCTACACCAGCACTTGAGGGCCGAGTCTGAGAACTTGGTGAATGGACTGCCTACAAGGCCGACTGTCACTGAGCCCTTGAGAGACCCTAAGCTCCGACCTTTGCAGCCAAGTGGCCAGGGACAGCCGAGGCCACCAACCACAAGCACTACCACTACAACAACGACGGTGCCTAGTGGTGGAGGAGCAGGAGTGGGAGAGAAAAGATGCAAGTGGTTCACCGAGCCAGGAGGGTGTCGAAGGGGAAGTTCGTGCAAGTTCGTCCACAGCTTTGAGGGCGTCTCGAAGAAGGATAGATGCTACACGCGTGGGGCGGAGGGCCATCAGTCAAAGGCGTGTCCGACGAAGGCGGAGGGCGGTGAGGCTGGGAACCCAAAGGCGAAGGCCAAACCAAAGGCTAAGAGTGCGCCCGGCACTCCTTCTTCGAAGGACGAAGCGGCGAAGACCGTGCCTGCAGCGAGAGCAATGACCACAGAGCCTGAGCCACCGCCGTCGGCTCCTACGTCTCCGGTGACTGGAGAAGGCGGTGGAAGTGATGTGAAGGATGCCCTGCGAGATGCAGCCCAGGCGCTGAGATCAATGATGAGCTCACCGGGCCGCAGTTCGACCTCTACGGCTAACACCTTGGAGAGTCTTCAGAAGCAACTTGATGAACTACGACTGAAGGCCATGAAGGTGAATAGAGACGTGGTGGAATTGAAGAAGTCGCGACAGACGCCGCTGGACGCTCGAGTTTTCGAGGATTTGCCGGCTATCCCCACTTTGATTGACTCTGGTGCCACCCATATCCTTCGACAACCTCGTGATGAAACTGAGTTGGGGGCAGCCAAGAGGGTCTCAGTTACCCTGGCCAATGATGAACGGCGTGATCTACTACAAGCTGAGTCCGGGGCGATTCTCTCAACCTCACCAGAAACCCAGCCCATCTTGCCGATGGCTGAGCTTGTGAGTGCGGGGTGCGAAATCAGTTGGAAGCGTGGCGTTTTCAAGGTGATTCATCCTGTGTGGGGTGAGCTCAAGACCTCGCTACGTGGTGGATGTCCAGAGCTGGCACAGGACCAGGCCGCCAAGCTCGTGAACCTCATCGAGGAGAAGAAGCTCAGGGAGTTCGAGGACGGTGTGCAGCTCCTCCAGAGCAAGATTGAGCACTTGATCCATGAAGAGAGGTTGCCGTGGACCACCTATGCGATGAGGTATGTTGAAAGCGGCTCTGCCAAGAACTTGTGGAGGGCGGTGCATGGATCCTTCATGAAGGGGTTTTCGGAGAAGGTTTTGGACACCCGGAGGTGCGACTAGATGAGGGTTGGAACACTTTGAAGGCGCTACCTCTTCCACGGAGACTTCGGAAGAGGATGATGGAGTCCACTCGCTGGATCGTTCACCTACCTGTCCATCGCGACGAAGCGTTGTTGAGGCCGGAGACCTATGGAGAGGATGCTGTGGTGGTGTCGGTCCATGGAGGTCTACTTCCTCAAGCCTACGAGGCACTGATGTGGGGAGCGGCGACGGGACGGATTGCAGCTGTCACGGGCGCTACTCCAGCGACCTCAGTTGGAAGCGAAGTTCAGGCTGTGAGGTTGGCCCGGGCTATGCTGTTGTATGTTGTTGGGAGGCTGGCGAGACCTACGGGACGAACAGGTTTCTTCTGGACAAAGCCAAATGGAACCAACAACGGCGAGGTGGTTGACCTCCTGAAGGAGTTCAAGAAGGCGGCTTCCATGAAGGAGATTGAGTTTAATCAAGGGGCATGGGGCGGAGGACCACGGAGGCCAACGGTGGCGACTACGAACTACGACCTCGACTGCCTGAGGAAGGACTATCCTGCTGAGGAGGGGGCCGCAGAGGTCATCGGAGCTGAGTGGCCTATGGCAATGAAGCAGGTTCTCGCGAAGACGATTGGAGAAGATCGCTTCAAGTTCCAGGCGGTAAAGGAGGAGAACACCCTTAAAGCAATGAGTCCCGAGCAGTGGAAGGAGCATGTGAAGGCAGGCCACTACCCGTCAAGAAGAGATTGCCTCCAGTGTGTTTCCCATGGGGCCACAGGTCACCGGCATGCTCGTGTGGAACACCCGGCTCCGTTTTGCCTCAATGTTGACATCACGGGACCTTTCAGGACATCGGGAGAGGACCCTGGAGCGCGAGGGGATCGTTCAAAGGCCGCAAGAATGAAGTACCTGCTGGTGGCAAAGTTCACACTTCCCAAGTCCTACGTCACGGGCGAGTTTGAGCCTACCGGGACGGATTTGCCAACGGAGGCCGAGGTCGGATGCAAGGACTTGTTTGATGAGGACTCGTGTGAAAAGGCTCCGCTACCAGAAGTCCCGACTGACTGTGAAGAGTAGGGTGATGATGAGGGTGATGATGGAGCTGGTGTGGGACCCATACCAATGGACGTGAAGCCTCCAGACTCGACCTATCTGCTGTTCGCGGAGCCCATGCTCAACGACAAGGGACCCACGGTGGCCTCTGCAATTCAATCAATCGTCCTCTACCTCCAGAGTCTGAATATACCAGTGCTTCGGTTTCATTCGGACCGAGCCGCCCAGTTGATGACAAGGTCTTTGACAATGTGGCTGCATGGACAAGCTATTCGCACTTCTACGAGTACGCCAGGAGTTCCTCAGGAGAATGGTGCGGCCGAGTGCGCGGTGAAGGAGGTGAAGCTCACGACAAGGAAGATACTATCCTCCTCAACCCTTGACAAGACCTTCTGGCCTGTGGCAGCAAAAGCAGCAGCTTCAATGCAGAGGGCACGTGTTCTACGACAAGTACCAAAGATGGCCGCAGCATTCGGAGCTAAGGTGTTGGTGAAGAAACGGAGGTATGCAGCCTCAGGGGCTTTGATCCGGATGGAGTTTGATGAACGCTGGGCTGAGGGTGTGTATCTAGGCCTTTCGGACCAGGTGAGTGATGGACACTTGGTCTATGTGGATGGGATCTTCACCCACACAAAGAATGTGAAGGACAAGTCCAAGTTGATTGATGCTGGAGACCATCGTGGAGATGGAGAACTTCTGTTAGGCGGTGGAGAACGGGAGCATCATGAAGCGAAGAGTCCGCCGGCTACAAGAAGGAAAATTGTGGGGAAGTCCGCACCAAGGATGGCTGTGTTTGGCGGCAAAGAACCCACTTATGATGATGATCTGGAGAGCGACAATGGAGAGACCTCGGACCTCGAGGAAGAGTTTATCGAGGAGGACGGCGCTCACCTTTGGCGTGAACCTCGTGTTGCGGCTCTTGGAGCAGATCTAGGTGGAGGTCCTGAAGGGGCTGTTTGTGATGATGGAGAAGTTTTGGATCCAGAGGACTACGCGAGGGAGATCTTGTATGAGGACGAAGACATTGATGAGGCGGTCGTTCAGCGATTGTTTGATCTCCTACCAAACCAGAAGTTCTCGCGGGAGACTCAGGAACCAGATGGCGGAGGGGGAAGCCCGAAGGCCTGGGCGTCTGGGGCGTTCCGACATGGAGGAGTGCTGGGATTGAGGAACTCCACAAGGAAGTTTCCCTACTCTACGAGGGTGATTAACCAGTACATTCGAAGAAAGTTGGGTACCTCTACGACCTGGTCGACCTTCTCCTTGCACAAGAACCTCAATGTGAAGAGGCACCGGGACTCACACAACGCGAGAGAGCAGCATTCCTGCTTGATTCCGATCACCGATTTCAAGCGCGGCGGTCTGTGGACTCAGCTCCTGCCATCCGAACAAGTGTGTGAGGACGATGTTGTGGAGATCGATGGAAAACGAGGTCGTGTTCTTCCGTTGTTTTCCGAGGAGGGGAAAAGGAATGTAGTTTCCTTTGATTCCCGGCAGTGGCATGCTACGATGCCATGGGAAGGAGAGCGAGTGGTTTTGGCGGTCTACACGGTCCGCGGTCTCAACAAGATCTCGCAGAAGGATGAGGACCTGGCACTGGATTTGGGTTTTCCTTTACCTCTGAATGTGGACGACGAGCCAAGGATGTGTAAGTTGCTCCAAGGAGAAGGAGGAGAACAAGTTGAAATGGACTTGGAGCTGGAGACGACTGAGTCTGTGATGCACATCAGGATGTCTGAGGAAGAATGGGAAACTACGAGCGCTAGGTATGGTGTGAACAACTACATCTTCGAAATGGCAACAAGATGGCGATTGGTTCAGCCAGTTGATGGAGATCTGAACTCAGTGATCCCAGCGGCTATTGTGGCGGATCTTGGAAGGGATTGGGCTGAACATCCCAGGATCTACTTGGAGTCTGAGGAGGGCGACGAGCTGCAAGTGGGAAGGTTCTTAGCGCTGAGGTCCTACCGAGTTCCCAACTACGATCCAGATGCCAGGGATGCGTCCTTCATTAAGGCTTTCAAGATCCGCAACGATGTGATGAACATTGAGGAGGTGATTGTTTTGTGGATCCACCGGCAGGTCACTGTTCGAAGAGTACCAAGGGATGATCCTGCTAGGGATCGTGGAGGCCCAGGACCACCTGAAGGCCCAGACCCGCGACCGGATGATCATGATCACAGGAGGGTGGTACCGCGAGTAGCTATGATGAGAGTTGAGGAGCCTGAGCCGTTGATGTGGTTCATTGAGGTCTCAGACGATGAGCTCGCCGAGGAGGGGGAGGCCCGAATGATGAAGGCCACACAGGACACACTGTACACCCCGAACATCGAGGACCTCCTAGCAAAGGTGAGCCCCGACAGCCCTCTCAAAGTGACTCACACCGTGGACCCTCGAGAAGTTCTACCGGTTGTGGACAAGTGGGTGCCAGCTATGAAGGCTGAGCTCAGTTCGCTGGAGCAGATGACGGCGATCAAGAAGTACCGCGGCTCAGAGGCCACGGCTCTAAGGCGGGATCCTAATGTGGTCATTGTGCCCAGCAAGTTGGTCTTCACTGTGAAGCCCAGCGGCACCCCGGGTGAGGTCCGAAGGAAAGTTCGCAGCGTGGCCTGTGGAAACTTCTCTGGAGAGACTGCGGAGGAGTTGGGGGACATCTACTCGGCAGGAGCTACGATAGACCTGGTGAGGCTGTGTCTGGCAGAGAAGAACGCCCACCGGGACTGGATCGCCGTGACCGACGACATCAAGACCGCGTTCCTGAGAGCTCCGATCCCGGAGATGCCAAATGGGCGGCGCTACGCCATGGAGGCGCCACGCGCAATGGTGAGAGCACAGCTCGCCGAACCAGGCGAGTTATGGCTTGCCACAGCAGCCGTTTATGGCTTTCAACGGTCTCCCCGTTGGTGGTCTGAACACAGAAATCAGACCGTTCGGAAGGCTACGTGGAAGTCAAAGGCCGGGCGCAACGTGAAGGTGGTTGCTTGCGTGACAGATGAGAACTTGCACAAGCTTGTCGAGGTTCAGGAAGATGGGACTGAGAAGATTGTGGGCTATGTGTTGTTCTACGTCGATGACACGTTGGCAGTGGGACCTCCGGAGTTCGTCCATGGTTTCTATGACTGGTTGGAATCTACTTGGGAAACCAGTGGCCGTGAAGAAGTCACAAAGGACTCTGTTGTTCGGTTCCTTGGACTGGAGCTGTCGGTCGAGCCGGATGGAAGGATGAAGATCGCGCAGCGTGGCTACGTTGATGAGTTGTTGCGACGGAGAGAAGTTACAACCTTCAGCAAGGTCCCGTACCTCAAGGAGTGGGCCACAGAGGAGATTCCGGAGGATGCCGACAAGAGCCCGGCATTGATCAAGGAGGCCCAGCAGCGATGCGGAGAGATTCTTTGGACGACCCAGAGAACAAGGCCAGACGCAAGCTACGCGGCTATGATGATGGCGAGGCTGACTACGAGATGGCCGGAGCGGGCGATTCAGATTGCTCAGAAGATCCTCTCCTACTACAACGCCACCCGCGACGCTGGCTTTATTGTGGAGAAGGATCAACGACGCGAGCTGGTGATGTTTAGCGATGCTTCGCATTCCCCAGCTGGGTCAAAGTCCATTTCTGGGACCCTCGTGATGTGGAGGGGAGTTCCAATTTGTTGGCGTGCAGCCAATCAAGGGCTCACGGCCTTGAGCAGCGCCGAGGCCGAGTTGATCGCGTTGAGCGAAGGCGCCCAGCTTGTGAGGTCGGTGAGGACTACCCTTGTCGATATGGGCATCGTGCCGGAGATCACGGAGCTACGAGTTGATGCGACAGCTGCCATTGCTGTGGCAAGCTCAGGTGGGAGCTGGAGAACCCGGCATCTTCGACTTCGAGAAAACTGGCTGGTGGAGTTGGTGAATTCCGACGAGTACCAGTTGATGCACCAACCAGGCGTTGGACAGCTTGCTGATGGTTTGACTAAGCAGTTGGCCTCAGACCGTGCTTGGAAGTTGCTTGAAGAATGGGGTTTCTACCGTGGTGGCGGCCCTGCTGTCCTCAAGAAGATCACGTTTGAAGAAAGTGAGGTGATGATCGAAGCCACAGCAGCTGAAGCATCACAAGCCGCAACAGCAGCATCCGATAACGCAGCCAGAGCATCACAAGCCACAACAGCAGCATCTGATAACACAGTCAGAGTGTCACAAGCCACCACACCAGCAACAGTCCTGAATGAAGGGATCCTGAGTAGGTGTACCCAGGTTCTAATAGCCTTAGGTTTGTTGGCTGGTGTAACTGGTGAGAACGTCGAGGAGATTCAGGCCTACACTGGTGTGGACTCTGAGCATGAGCTTTGGATTGCCGTTTTGCTTGTGATGATTACCACCATCTTTGTGTGGGAGTGGAGCAAGCGTGCTGCCGGAGGTGTTAAGAAAGCCGTGAGGTTGAAGATGTTGTCGGCAAAACCAAGGCCGAGACTCTCAAAGAGCGAGGGCAAAGAGCTTTTGGCTTTACTGGGATTCGACGAGAGATCAGTTGAACAGGAGGCTAGATTGTCTTTGCTGATTGAGAAGTTTCGTGCTGGTGACGCTACTGTGCCGAGCGAGCCTGAAGCTGGAAGAGCGTCAACCTCGGGTGCCGAAGCTCGGGGAAGGGCTTCTACGTCGTCTTCTACGTCCTCAAGGCCAACAGTTCGGAGCCAGGAGAGATTTCAGCCTGAAAAGTGGAGCAGAGCAGTCCAGACGGACCCTGAGATCCCGCCGGATGTGCCAGCGCATGCCATACATTCGTCTGCGGTTGATGCCAGGATCCGTTATATCGTGCAGCCGTGGGAGGGCGACATGTATGTGAGCCCCAATGGTGACCGAGTGCACTTGAAACCCGACTGCCATGGACTTCGGAATGCTTCGAGGGCTGTGAGGAAGCCTGTGTGTCAGTATTGCCTGAACGACTGGAGGAATCATCCTGAAAATACCAGAGGATGAGTTCTGGAAGTGCTTCAGGCGACGTGAAGGAATGATGATGGCAGCCCTACCGGGCGCATCAAGGAGGGGTGCTGAATCCTGAAGCACTGCCTTTGTACAGGACCATGAGTGGAGCT
The DNA here is from genome assembly GCA_905221615.1 of Symbiodinium sp. CCMP2592. Classification (NCBI taxonomy): domain Eukaryota; class Dinophyceae; order Suessiales; family Symbiodiniaceae; genus Symbiodinium; species Symbiodinium sp. CCMP2592. The sequence goes on from CAJNDT010000690.1 coordinate 34,096, forward strand.
TGTGGTTTGCAGGACCTTGTTGCTCCGTCAAGCGGAGTTTGGCTCGAGGAGCCATGATCGACAGAAGCCAGCAAGGACTTGATGTCTTAGTTTGCGTGCGTAAGTCAAGATCCTAGGTTATGCACAGATGCACTTAGGAACACACGCACTTTGTTGCTGTGCCGGAAAAGAGTGAAGGTTGTCTCTGCCCATGGTCGTTGCGGTTCCTTCGGGGATCATCCGATAAAGGTTGGAACGATTCTTCGAAGGAGGCGTCAAGCAATGCAGGTTCCAGCTGAAGAGCCTACTCAGGGTGTTCTTCAACTACTACTACTACAACTACGACGACTACGACGACTACGACGACGACTACGACGACTACGACTACGACTACGACTACGACGACGACGACTACTACTACTACGACGACGACGACGACTACGACGACTACGACGACGACGACTACGACGACTACGACTACGACTACGACTACGACTACGACTACGACTACGACTACGACTACGACTACGACTACGACTACTACTACTACTACTACTACTACTACTACTACTCCTATTATTATTACTACTACTACTACTGCTACTACTCCTACTCCTACTCCTGCTGCTGCGACTACCACTACCACTACTACCACGAACGTCAGTGCTACTAGCTTGCTCTCTTTATGAAAGCTGTCCTCACTGTGTTCGTGGATTTAGCCAACATCATCATGACTACTATTGACTACTCCTTGCATGCATTCATGAGTATGTATTTGTTGTTCTTACTGCCGTTCCTCGTTCACTCGAGTTTCGTCTTCGGACAATAACGGTGAGCACACGGCAACGGATATTACTAAACACACAGAACAGCACATCAGAAAGCGCCCGCCACCGCCACCGCAGCTTCTACCACGACCCAAACCAAGACCAAGACCTGCCACCAGCACAACAATAACAACACAACACCCACACCAACACCAACACCCCACCAACACTCACACCCACGCCTGCACCGATACCGACCTCCACACTGCTGCAACAAATAGGACCAATACCACCACCACAAACACCACCTCTGACACCACACCAGCACCAGCACCAGCACCAGCACCAGCACCAGCGCCAGCACCAACGCTAGCACCAACAACACCAACGCCAACGCCAACACCAACGCCAACGCCAACCCGACCACCACCACCACCAACGACAACAACAGCAATTTTTTCAATTGAACGCTGCGCGAGCGTGCTCTGCGCTTTGCGGGCGCCTTTGGTCTCGTGCACTCGTGAAACTGCTTCTAGCATGCATCGCTCAGATCTCTCTAATCAGCTCGAACTTGACAGACTACTGCTACAAAAGCTTCCTCCTCCGACACCTTGGTGTGAACAGACGCGTCCATCTGTGCACCTGTCTCAACAATTAGGCCGTACCTCGGACGAAGCCGACACCTGGAGTATCCGTCTCGTGGCGTCCCACACGGATTACTCATGTTGAAGACAGAAGGCCGTAAGGGTCATGTGCTCATGACCGCATGTACCTAAAAACAACTCCGGTGGAGTGAGGCTTTGGGCAGCTTGGACGTGGCAACTCGCTGAAGAGCGAAGTGCTGTTTTAAGCGAGGTTAGCGCGCGGTTCACAGGCTTCCGAAGAGATTTGCTAAGCGTCGGAAGAGTGCCGAATTCCCTGAGTCTGTGACATAAGGGATCAAAGAGTCTGTGACATATTCCTGCCCTCACTGGTCATGACCTTTTGGCCACTGCTGAGAGTAACTGTGCCAGGACCACTGCTGCCACCAGTCCCAGTCGTCTTCTTGAGATGAGCGTGCCTGTCTGGCCCACTGGGTCGAGGAAGATGAGGAGGGGCCATCGCGCTGTCGCTTGCCTTCTGTGTCAGCCTCCTGCATCTGTGGGCGCTTGTTGGGGGCAGCAGCAGCCAGTTTGGCCATGCGCTTGTCCTCCTCGTGCCCCTTGTCGTGCTGGATCCGCATCTTCATGATGGAGTAGGCATTTTTGTCGGGTTTGACCCTAAAGACACGAGCTGGGAGTCCGGCTGATTTGGCCGTCTCATTGTAGACTGCCACGATGGTGGTGGCGATCATGTTGAACTCGACCCACGAGGGGAAGTGCTGCTGAAAAGCCTTTTCGTCCCACATCTTGTTGAAGCAGGCATGGATAAGGCCATGCACCTTTGTGGGGGCATCCAGCTCGCGATAGGCGTCTCCCGCGCCTGTGGCTATAGTGACCTTCCCATCGCTGGTGAGGACCCGCCTCACCGACACGGCGGTGTCCCATGTGAGGCCTGTTTGCGTCCTTACCGACTTGATGGCAGAGAACAGCGGGGGAACTTCGCGGAGTGCTTCCATCCTGGTAGACCAAAGGGTCTGTTGCTCATGGTTGGTGAGGCCGCCAAGAATGACCGGAGCCACCAGGATGTTGATGGAAGCCAAGGCCCGAATCCAGTCCTGGTGGGACTGGGAGCTCAGCAGCTGAGCCAGCTCCTGCCGCGTGTAACGTACTGTCTGTTGTGGAGCCGGCTGTGGGACATAGCCGACGAGTTCCGCATTGGATTCCGGAGGCTCATATGCTGACGGGGGGCGGGAAGAAGGAGGAGGGGGCGTGTGGGAACGCGGAGCGGCCTGGGTGGCAGGGGCTGGAGGGGAAACGGACTTGGGAGGGTGCGGAGGGATCGGGGAAACAGGGATTGTCGGAGGGGGAGCTGGAGCTGCCGAGGAGGAAATTGGAGGCTGAGGGCACGGGGTGGGCACTGTTGACGGTGGGGCCTTAGCCGGAAGCGCTGGGGCCGCTTTCGGTGTTTCTGCTTGGCTTGCTTTGAAAGCTGCCTTTTCAGCTGCTGAGGAAGTGAAAGGGCACGGGGGAGAGGGCGGCAGCTCAAAGCCGGCTGCTTTGTCTGTACCTCTGGTCCTGGTACTGCTGGGGGGGAGAGGAATCTCCTGTGGGAGCTTTGGGGGAGGGGGAGGAAGAGGTGTCTGGGATGCCGGCATGGCGCTGGGTGTCGGGTTATGCTTCTGCGTGACAAAGTGGTTTTTGAGGCCGTGACTAGTACTGAATTGCACCTGCCTGTTGTGCTTCCGGCAGTGCAAACAGCATAACCACATGTCTCCTGAAACTTCCACTTGCCCCAATCCGCGAGGGATGAGCTCCAGCACATCCTGCTCTGTAAGGTCTTGGTTATAGTGGTGGGTCTCACGGACCGTGGCCATGATCTCTGCAAAGGAGTTGTGCTGGATGCTATCGGCTACATAGGTTTCAATATCCTCCTGGGTGGGAGGAGGAGGAGCCGATGTGGCGGTTGCCGTGGTCTGTGACCTAAGTGGCTGTGGTGAGCTGTGCTCTTCGGGTCTATCAGACTGGATTTCCAGGGAGATGTCGGGAAGCTGGCTCTGCAGCATGCGATCGGTTCGTTCTTTGGTGGTGGGGTCTCCCTGAAATCCCTTCAGCCACTTCCAGCACCTGGTGTAGGCGACTGTCGTGTTGTTGGTAGTCACGAAGTAGTGGCCATCATTGTCGTACTTTTTGTTCTTCACTCGCTTGTCCCAGCGCTCCAAGAACAGGTAGATGGGGCCAAATTTGGTGGAAACATTCCATCCCGCTTGAGGGGAGTGTCCAAGGTCTCGACCCAAGATCTGCCAGAGAAATTTGCAGAAGGTCATGTATTCCAAGTTCGCCTTCGCTGTCATAACCTGACGGCTGAAGGCGTGCTGTATGGCTTCCCTCATCAAAGGGTGTCTGGGCTTGCCATAGATGATGCCTTGAAAGATGTGATCTCCTTTGACTCCAATGGCCATGACCATGAACTCGTTTGGGAGTTGGCCAGGTGGGGAGGGTCTGTGACCCACTTCACCTGCCTTCGTTGAGTGAGCTGTGCTCCAATCTGCTGCTAGAAGCTTGAGTACCTGTTCCCAGGGTACCACAAAGCCACATTTGATATCGACATAGAGGCCGCCGTGCTGGTAGTGGTAGACGTAGCGGAACACGTCTGCTCTATGAGCTGGCTGACTGAGGCGATCCAGCAGATTGGAGCCGTACTTGCCGGCGAGTTGCCGCAGGGTAGCCCGAAGGACACCATCATCACAGAATTTTCGGGTGAAGCCGGCAAACATTTTGGCCGCAACTTGGGCTGGCTCCGGCTTGTCGTCGTGGACGTAGGTCTGGAAGAGGAGGGCCGGGACGGGGGCGGCCTCCCATTCTGGGAGATGCGTGAAGCGCATCCCCCAGGGGCAATGTCCGTACTGCATGGCTATCTCCGAAAGATCTCGGACAGTTCGGCATTGTGACAGAGCCTGGGCAGCAAGCATTTCGACATGCATGTCCTGTTGGCGGGCATTCCAGCCAGCAACCACGAGGACAGGCAGTCCTGGGGTGTTGCGCATTTCCTCAATGGCTCTTGTGACAAGTGCCGGAATTACGATGTCCGCGACATCAGGGCGGAAGTGGAGATTCTTGGAGTTGTAGAGCCATTCTACCCCTCCTACACCAGGCATCTGTGCCAAATCCATGATTTCCTGATTGGGCAGGTTCTTGTCCGCAAATCCATATTGGACCCTGCCGTCTATCAGGTAGTCATAATTGATTTGCTTCTCCGGGCGCAGGCTTCTTGACAGCGGAATGAAGCGAACGTTGATTTGTCCGTCAAGGTGGCTCTCCAAAATGGAGGCCACCGGCTGACTCTGAACTGCCGCCTTGAATTTGTGCGGCCCGAAGAGGCCAAAATTTCCATGATGGAGGGGACGCTGCCGGCAGAAATGTTGAGGGCGGCGCCGGGACAACTTAAGACCTGTCCCGTCAGCAGTGGGAACACTCCGTACGTGTGTCCCCGCAGCATGTGCTGCAAAGTGCTGTCACTGAGCACCAGGAAGGGTCCCAAACTGGGAGGGTTGTCCATGGTCTCAGCTTTAGCTGATGGGCCAGAGTCTGTGACACGCGGCCAGGGGGTGAGCTGTGCTCTTCGCGGAGTCGCAGTTTGTTCCGAAGTTTTAGCTTCTGCAAGGCATGACGTTAGTGCAAGCTGCGGTACTTCTGCTGTTGCTTACTGTATCGACAGTTCGAACTGACAGCTGCGGTATGCATGCACAGCATTTCAGAGTCTTATGACCAAGCACAAAGCTCAGGCAACGCAGGACAACTGGAGACAAAGAACATCAGCAGAGGGCACGCGAGCAGGGACTGCTGGTGCCATGTGGTAGCTGAGACCTCGGATCGCAGGATAGAGCAAACGATGATGCAGCAGTAGCTGGGTTCTGGCATGCTGCAAGGTCAATTTCTCTGGGCAGGTGGGCAACACATCTCATACTGTGACTAGCTGGGTGGCTGTGCCACACCTGATCGGAGGCTGTGCCACATTCCTTGCATGAGTCAGTGACCTCCCTGTGGCTCACAAGTGCTCAGAAAAGACTGTAGTAGTGGTCATAGAGAACACTGGATACCTCTTCGTCTCTGCTGATGGTTGCCGTTGGCCCGACTGGATTGAGGGGGTTCCGGAACTTCTGCACCACGACCTGCTTGCTGTGCTGAATGTGGATGGTGAGCTCTTCGGACGCGAGGTGCCACTGGGGCGTGTCAAAAGACTGGACCATGACACGTAGGTCGAGAAACATAGCTGCCCTGGCCGTGCGGTGTGGACTTACAAAGAGCTTATGCTGAACCAGGGAGAGCACTGCTGCGCACCAGGATCTGCTAACCGACGCCATTGAGATGGCCGTCAGCAAGTCTGGTTGCGGTATCGCCAGTCTGACATGGACGCCCTGCTGGTCGTAGTCCGTGTCTACGTACCGTTGCACGAAGACAGCTAGGCCTTCATGTAAGCAGCGGAAGGCCCAGAGGCGTGCTTGCTCCTGGATCTCGTCCCTGAGCCGCAGTATGGGAACGAGAGTGCTGGGGGGTCTATATGCAGCGATTTCAGTTTCCAGCATTTCCCTGTCCAAACCGTAGTCCGAGTAGAAATCCACAACGACCACTTCGGGAATGATGAAGGAAAGAGCGCGGCGACATGATTCGGTGCATAGAAAGGATGACATCCACTATGGTTGGCAGGGCAGCTGAGAGCAAACCGAGAAATGACTGCAGAGAATCCTACTTTTAGCACGAACCAGTGAGCTGCAACGCTGAGCCGCAACGCTGAACGGATTTGCCTTTTTAAGAGTAGAGAAGCCCGGCGCGTCGCATGGTCTGTGACCAAGTGGCTGGAGGCTGTGCCATCTGACCTAAAGAGGGCGACGCAAGACTGAGGTCGGAATGAAGTGCACCTGCTCATAGTGGACGCTGATGGCCTCCCTCGAGAGGGTGCCAGCTTGATCCGGCAGAACTTCAATGAACACTCCTGCTCCTTGCTTTCGCAGATGGATGTAGGCTCTCCACACCCCAATCCAGGGTTTGCCGTCTATGAGTCGAGCGATTTCGGAGTACCACGCACGGCAGACCGCCGCAAGCGGTATAGCCTGTAGCAGATTGAGATTGACAATGCCGAGCTGAGCATGCACTCCATTGTGGTCGATCCTGAGTGTGTCGCCGATAATGGAGTACTGCGAGAAGGGGCCCGTACGAGCCCAACGTAGAAGTAGATCCCGTAGACGATCACGCGTGGCACGAGCTTCATCATGAAGCAGGTCCAGATCGTTCCAGTAGGAGGCGGGGTAGGGCGAAGCGTCGTAAGTGTCAAGAGTGAGTACCCCTGGGAGTAGGTGTTTCATAGCGTGGCGCAGGGAGAGCTCATCCATGGCAGTTAGGAGACTCTTAGAGCCAGCTGACAGAAACTGGCAGGCGGCAGAGGGCGTGCCGAGAAGTAACTCAACTCAAAGTGCACGCCCTACGAACTCCTACTGGTACGGAGGAAGCCCAGTTTTTCAAGCCGAGAGCACTGTTGCTGGCTTCAAAAAGTTAGACTCCTTAATGGCACATTTAGTCCTGTTGCGCGGTCTCATTCTGCAGGTCATCATAGCTGTCAAAGAGGAGCGCATGCCAGGCGTTGAAGCCCGAGGCGCGGTAGGCAGCGGCGGGAGCTGTGCGAGCTAGAGGTGAAGTGAGGGTCTCGACCGGCAATCTGAACGCCATCGAGACCGGGAGGCAGAAAATGTCCTGGCCTTCACGAATCGACACTGAGCCTGACTTGCGCAAGCGTGACATCGCCACCAGAAGTTCCACTGTATTGATGCGGGCTTGACCAGATATCATGGCTGATATGAGGTCATGCCAGACTCGATTGACAGTGGCAAGTCGTCGAACTTGTTTTAGACGCGGCTGCGTGACCTCGTAGATAAGATGCATGCCCGTCGGGTCCAGTGTGTCTGGCGCAGGTGGGGGGATGTAGGTGATGGAGAGGGCCGGCCAGTGGTTAAAGCACTCTTGAAGAAGTTTCAGGAGGCCCGTTCTGGCTGCTGTCAGGCTATCCCTACGAAACGAATCTTCGGTGGGGGTGAGGCCTGGTCCTGTGAGGCTGGACTGGCGACTCGAGCCATCGATGGCTGTTCTGTCCAGGTCCGTCAGCTGCAAGTAGAAGTCGAGGCTTAGAAGCATCGGCGTCAGGAAGTGAAAGATTCGCTGGACGAAGGCGTCTTCCATCATCGCAGGCTGGCTAATGTAGGGCAGAGCGGAACTTTAGAGCCTAGAAGGACTGAAGAATTGCAGTGACGTAGTTGCAGCGGTGCAGAAAGCACATGTACTTTAGTTCCTGCTTTAACCTCAACCGACGAGCAGAGATGGTCAGAGACTGTGTCTCAGCTCAAGAGGCTGTGCCGTTCGAACTAATCATCTGCAGTGCCTAGCGGAAGGCGAAAACCCAACTCTGTCAGGCGCTGTTGCAGCGTTGGTGAGAAACGAGAGACTCCTCTTGCCGTGTAGGCCGCCAAAACGACTCGAGTATAGGTTTCCCATGGTAGAGTTGCGTGCCACAGCGCATCCGCCCGGAAGAGGAGGCTGAGACCGCGTAGGTCAAAGCAGCTTCCCCGGATCATCCCCTGCTGGTGCGGGATCTCCTGGTAGTCGCAGCCGTCAGGGTCTTCGATCCATATGCCGCCCTGGTCGAAAATCGAAATCGGGATGAGCAAAGTGCCCAATGCAGCATTGCGAGCATCTTTGTGCGGTGGGGAGTGCACATCTACCAAGACCTCAAGCGAAGTCCACTGGTGTTCTGGATGGCATGAGAACACGAATGCGTTGAGGAGTCGAGTGACGTTGGGATGGGAAACCGTCTCCTTAAGCAGGCCAGGAAGAACTCGGCAGAAGGCCCCAACCCGAAAGCGCTGGCCACATGAAGAGCCGGCCGCTCTGGGAGCGTACTCCCATCTGTCGTGGGCCTCGAAAGGTAGGTGCTGCAGAACCTGACGGACCGATGACCAGATGGAGAGACAGCGAGAAGTGATACAGCTGCTGGCTATCTGCTCTGCCTTGGGCACCATGTGTAATAGTCCTCCGTGTGGGATGGGATTGACCAAGCAGCCTTCCTCTGCCTCGGAGCAGGTCATGGTAGTCATGGAATCGAGATATTTCTCGAATTGCTGCCACTGTAGGGGTGGGAGAGCTTTGTGTGCCCATGCCGTTATGTCATTGGAGGGCCATGTTCCCGCTGCCGGCGGCAGGGACACTTGGGCCTCCTCGCAGTACAACTTCAGCGCCGAAAGAGTGAGGTAGTCCTCCATGTAGTCTGCGAAGATCACAGCGGGAAAGGAAATGGCCCGGATTGGGCCGTCATCTTCGCCAGCCATGTGCGCTCGCGTAAGTGGGAAGCCAGTAACCGATACTAAGCCGAGCTCAAGCGAACGGCAGCTAGATTGTGCAGACAACTGCGCTCAAGACATATGCTCAGGTTTTTCTCGGGCTAAGGCCAGTGCTGTAGGCATTGGGACGGAGTCTGTGACTCAGGTAGTTTTGGACTGTGTCCTATTCCGCGACAAAATGGTTACAGTAGCCGCGTGGCGGAGGCTGTGCCATATGCCGCTGGGTGGACTGTGTCCTTCGATTGAAGCCTAGTCCATTTCCGCCCAAATGCCCTGCAGCTCAGTAGCCGGTGTCGAGGGCGCTGGTTCGTTCGAGCTGGCAGCCGGGGGAGGTGGTGGAGGCGGAGAATGCTCGAGGGGATTCTCCAGCATGAGGTAGCCATCCTGGTTGCTGTACTTTTGGTACGGCAGTACTTCTGTGTACATAGTCCGGATGTGGCTGCCCATGGTCCGGAGCCTGCAAGCTAGAAAGAACCGAGCGTAAGCGGCAGATTCCTCCCAGCTTCCGGAGTCAAGAGAGGCCCGTGTGGGATCTTCTGGCCCAAAGAGCCCGGATGCATTGGATTTTTGCTGCCTGGAGTAGGAGAAAACGGCGGTGGCCAGACGAACATTGCCGGTTTCATCGTACAAGCCGGCTTGCACTGTGATCGAGGGATCGATGGCAGTCTCGTACCAGCTTCCTCCGGGAAAGGCAGATTCTGGCCATTTGGGTGGAGTGAGGCTAGCGAGGTTCTCCCATTCTGCCAGCTCGACGCACAGGTGTTTGGGGAGTTTCGGGGGCATCGGGAAGCCCGACGCAGTGTTGCGCCAGCACTTGTTGCCCATGACTTCGGCGGAGATGGTCTTACTGAGCCTGTAGTAGTCGCCTCTGACGGTCCTGGTGGGTCGCTCCATGAGTTCGTGAGGAGGACGATGAAGCACTCCTCCCTGGCCGAGGGCGCCGTAGCCCAAGCTGAGAGGATAGACACTTTCCCCCGCCGTACCTCCAAAATCGATCAAGACATAGGTGGGGGGGTCATAGCGAACCATGATGTTGCCCATGTGGATGTCCGCGTGGACCAATTGGCTGGAATGCACTGCATTGAGGGCAGACCGGATGTCAGCAACGAGATTGACGACATGGTCCGTTGTCATGGAGGGGATATGGGCAGGGTACAATCGTGGCAGTAACAGCGTTGGGCCTTGCTGCCAGAAGGCCTCGATGATGGTATTGATCGGCGGGAAGCGCGATAATCTGCTAAACTCTCTTCTGGCCATGTACTCTTCCTGCGGCCGCGTGACTTTCTTGAGCACAAAGTTTGCAGCACTGGAATTGAAGACCGCGCTGGCGTATCCCTTTGCGATTTTCACGCCTAGGAGCTCTGGTGAGATGGCGGCAGTCACTTGGGGGTCAACCGGTCGTCGAAGTCCAGGCATGTGGCTCCGACCAAGAGCCTCATGCACTCCATCAGGATAGGGAGCACGATCCATCCCAGCGTGAGTGGGAGATGTCGTCTGTGACGAATCCGTGCTGCACTGTGTGCTACCTGCCACTGGTAGCTTGAGCCCTGTGACCTAGTTGCAAAGCAGCTGAGTGCGAATGCAGGAAAACGCATGGCAATGAGTTTTGCTCGCTGGTAGCTGGCTCCACCGGCAGTGCCTAGTTCTCTGAAGATGCTTACTTAGCGTCCTGTTCCGGAGCCGCGTCAATTCGTCGATGTTTAGGAGCTGGCGGTGTAGGAGGACGGGCCTTGCCAGAGGGCAGAGTGCATCGTTCAGCAGACTGAGAACTGGTAGAAGACGCCGAGCCAGGGTCTGTGTATAGTTGCGAGGCCTTGCGCTTGAGAATCTCGTTCAGCTGATGTACCAGATTCAGAAAATGTGGGACTTGGTCAGGGCCCGGTAGGTCCGCAAACCGTGTGAGATCCATAGTGCTAGAGGCTCGAGCCAGGCTGGCGCGCTCAGGAAGTTGAGTAGATCGGTATGAATTGCTCTCGAAGGGCCCCCTGCGTTTTGATGCGCAGCTGGAACTTTGTTGAAAGAATCAGCATATCGATGCTAGGCACCCTGTACGAAAGTCAAGTGTGCAAGACTGACCAGAACATCAGCTGTGCTGAGGGAGTTAGTGCACTGTGTGCTTCAACTAGGCCAAACTCAGGGACGGCCTCGAGCCTTGCGAGCCAGTCCTCCCGGCGCCTTTCGTCCCAGGCGTTCAAAGCCGTCGTGGGAGTCAAAGAGGGAGGCGAGAAGGGAGAGGTATGGCAGGAGGTCTGAGTAGATAGCCACCCTGAAATCAAGGATAACGTGCGTCTTGAGCTTGTTTGGCTTAGCTGAGCAGTGCACTATGTCCTGTGCCAGCTTGGTCTTGTCTGTGGTGATGTTGATCATGGAGTCAACCACCTTCAGAAGCTTGCCGTACTCCGTCTTGTCCACGTGTTCTGGAGGGTTGCCCTTGGTCAGTTCGTGAAGAAGAACTAGGGAGACCGCATTAGAGCATGATCCCTCGGGGTGAGGTTCTCCTTGGCGCAGCTTCTTCAAACCTCCCTGCCAGGATTTCACGGACGCAACTAAGGCCTTCGAGAGTTGATGGTCTTGAGGAAGTTTGTACACCAATGACAGCTGGTGTTGCAGCAGGCTCATTTGGTCGTCGTGCACAAGGAAGGCTTTGGTAAGCTCTTCCGGGCTCAGCGCCTGGATGGCACCTGATTGTGCTCGAGGCTGGGTGCCTTGCCCGAGCCCTTGGACCGCCCCAGGTCCTTTCTGCCTCGGGACGGATTTGCGGCGCGGCTGGTCTTGTTGCCTCGGCAGGGCAGCGGCCTTGGCCGCAGGCGAGAGAGACTCGAGAGGAGGTTCTTCAGAAAAATCCATTCCCGATGCGTCCTCATAGTCCGTGCCGTTTCGGGAGCGTTTGTGCTCCGGACTCTTGACTGCGACAGGGGAAGCGGTCATGCCGGCCTAGTAGTCGGATTGGAAGCTATACAAAAAGAGGGCGAGCTGATTGAGAGGAAAAAGAATTGCGGTGTGTGCATGTCCGCGTGCGCTCATGACGCACTTGGCCTTGACGTGAGGCGGCCTATGCCAACTTCCAATTGACTATAGGCTTCTCACGCACGGGCGCCCCGCGTTGCCCGTGAGGACGAAGCTGGGCCGGAATGCATCACCTAACGATGATGCTAGCGAATTCGTTGCAAGAAAAGCATGTAGACATTCCTGGAGATGGACAGGTTCAAGGCCGCTGAGGCCTTTTCCGGGAGCCTGTAGTCATCAGAGATCCAAACCTGAGAGGTTGCATCCGCGGGGTCCTCCGGCCAAAAAGCGCGGTAGTGCCCAGAAGCAAGGGAGTCCCCAAAGTGGGCAACTCCTGCTATGACCTGATAGAGACGCTGGGTTCGAGCATCGCTTGAGGTCCATACGGGCACCGTGGTGCGGCCTGACCAAAGGCATGGCTGAGTGTTCTTGACTCCATCCTGCCAGCGGCAAATCACAATTGCTAGGAGTTCAGGTGACCAGACAAGCGCACGGGAAAAGGTCTGGGATTCCCACAGCCGTAAGCAAGTCGATAGTGACAAAGGGCCAGACGGGAGGGGAAGGAGGAGAGGGCTGACTCCTACGTCTGAATCCTCAACTGCACCATCTGTACGACCCTGCCACTGTGTTTGTTGAAGGGAGCCTAAAGGCTTGGACTGCATATGTAGAAGCAGCTCTGAAACGTCATGCTGTCTGCCGTCCAGTCGCCAGCCTGAAATAGCATGGCGAAATTCAAACAGGCCGAACAGGTTCAGTAATCTGGGGGCTCGCTCGTCTCCTAGATGGGACAGGACGGACTGGAGAGCACCTAGATCATACCCAAAGCTCGAGATCTGATGCAGAGCCTGGAACAGGGCATTAGCGTAACACGAGTTTGACGTGTTAGTCAGAGCGCGCTTGTGCACTCCTTCGGGTCGCATTGCCGCATGTCCAGAGGACTGCGAAATGGACTCCTGCTTGTCTGTCGGGGGTTGACGAGCTGTGCTCGACTGATTGGAGGCTGTGCCATTCGACCGTGACTTAAAGAAGTGGGCCAGTGACTTCTCTTGGGGCTTGGAGGGGGGAGCAGTAGCAGCTTCCTCCACCTCCGGTTGCCCTCGCAGCCACTGTGTGCTAACCTGATAAAGCACAGGGCATTGCTCCGGGTGCAGTCTGCGATCGTAGACCTTGTAACCGCAGAATGAGCACGGGTGTCCCTTGGCAAGGTGAGGCGAGAAACCCTGACAAATAGAGACTGCGCGCTTGTGCAGCCTTGACCAGTCCTTAGGATGCGCCTGACGGAAGTGTGACTTGACTTTAGTGTGATCGAAAGTCCAGAAGTCACACGTGAGGCACCGATGGATCAGGACCCGGGCCTCCGCTGTCTTTGAGAGCACCGCTATTCGATGTTGTGGGAGTTGGGCAATGTCCTGTCGCAGCTGAGAAAGGGTCCTTACCTCAGGATGACTTGAGTGTTTGTCAGTCGCGTTCAGAGTTCGAAGCTTCTGGGGTTCCGGGCATGCTCCTGACAACAAGTGGTCACGAAGACCTTTCCATTGATGAAATTTGCGCATGCAAGCGGCGCATTGCGGCATCCCATCTACCGCGTGGAGTTGTCGATCGAAGCTTGATGGCACAAATCGGTCAATGCTGGCTGGATGCACTCGCGACCTGTGTAGATGTAACCCGTTTGCTGTCTCGAAAGAGGCATCGCAGAGTGTGCACGCATGTAGGGCTACAGGGTGTTCAGCTGCATCAGGGAGGTGTGATAGGAAATACAGCTTGTCCCGGATGACTTGCAAAACAGAAGGCTCGGTTGTGATATCTGGGCTTCTGGCTGCGCGTCGCTCAAGTTTGCGGAGTCTCTTCCTGAGCTTGACCTGCATCGCTTGAACTGGGTCCTGAATGCTATAAAGCTGGAAGAGATCCTTAGTGGTGATGCGGCTGGTATGTGCTGGCAAGTTCAGCACTGATCGCACCTTGTAAGCATGCCAACTGCGTAGCTGCTTTGCCGACTCCTCGCTGAGTCCGACGTCTGAGAGGCCTGTCGTCAGTGTGCTCAGGACTGTGCTTTGCCAAACCTTGAGTCTCGACATGGTGCTCGCATACCGGCGATTGTAGACAAATTGGCGGACTTGATGCAGCTTTTGCTTTGCTTCCCCTATGCGGTAATGCAAGGACTGCAGCTCGAAGTGGTTGTAGGAGATCATAACCCCCAGGTACTTGCTACAGGAGACCCACTGGAAGGCGGGGAACGATTTATTGGGCCCGATGCGCCATCCGCGAACCTGCTCGCCCTTGGAGTTTATGATCCAGCAGCCGTGTTTGTTCATCACGTTTTGGGATTCTCTACCCGCTAACTTCACCAAGATGACGCACTTGCTAATGTTGACTCGTAGGCGGTGTTTGCGGACCTCCTCAAGTAGCGCTGCGATGAGCGCATGAATGGCCCTGAGGTCCTTGTCAGAGCGGATAGTCCGATGGAGTGTGAGATCATCGGCATATCCTGTCAGGAATTTCAAGACCTGCTCAGCACCGAAAAGGTCAACCAGAGAGCGGAAAAGGTCACCTGTAAGGAACGAGAAGAGTGTGGGGGCGAGCTTACATCCTTGTTTAATGCCTGCTGTGGTTTCAACAGAGGTGGAATCTCCCTGCGCATGAAGGACATAACGAGACCCGTCATGTAGAGCCTGAACAAGGTGGACTGTGTCCTGATCTGCCCCTTCTCTCTGAAGAAGGTCGATGATCTCTTGGCGAGAGACTGTGTCAAACGCTTGGCTGAGGTCAAGAGCAAAGGTGAGGCCGCCGACTAAGGCTGGGGCCTGTGTGCCTTGTTGCAAGGCATGTCTCGTGGGGTGGGCCTGTTCTAACAGGGATCGAGCTTCACGCAAGTGATGCACCACGCGTTCTAGCGCGTCTGACAGCCCCCGACCTGGTAGATAAGCGAACTGTGGCATGTGCTTGAGGAACGAGAGTGTCAGTGGTTGAAGCGCTTCTCTGGCCGCTCCCGCCAGTCCCTTAGCGTCAGGTCTAAGGATACCCAAGGGTCTCAAGTTTGCTGGTTTGTCAGAGGGCTTGCCCGGCTTGGGAATTAAGCAGAGATCAGCGTCTACGAGGTCGGATTCTAGACTGTCCTCGGCCTGCTTGGATGCTACGTGTTTGGAGAGGACCGGTGCAACGATGTCGCTACACAGTCTCCATACAGCCGCAGGTGCCGCTCCGTCAGGAACAGCTTTATTAGGCTTGATGGAATGTATGTGAGCTGCTAGTTTGGGCGGCTCCAAAGCAGGGAAAGCTCCATGCATTGCCCGTAACGGAGGGTGGGCCGCAAATACCTGATTGGCATAGTCCCTGAGGGCTGCTAGCTCCTGCGCTGGACCTAGCAAATGTCCTGTGTTGTCCTTTAGCTGAGCTCTGCGCGCAGGCTGCCAAGGCTGCAGCTTTTTGAGGGTCTGAAAGGAGATATGTTGGTCACCTTCAGCCAGACTCGCGTCCACCTCCGATATAAAGCTCGCAATTCGATCTTTCTTTGCTTGTTTCACAGCCTGGCGGTGTGCCACTTGCGCCAGCTCAGCTTCGGTGTCCGGCGGACGTGGCGTGTTCTGATTAGGAGGCTGTGCCATTGCTTTAGGTGACTCGATCAGCTGTGCTGAGGGAGTGGTGTTCGCAACCCTGTCGTGGGTGCGGGCCCGCCACATGCGACGGGTTTCCAATTCCAGCGGGATCGGTCTTCGTTTGGGAATTTTTGGGAAAAAGCGTTCTGCACCTTCCAAAAGCAACGCATTCCATGCCTTGGGGTCCTGGCAGGTGTCAATTCTGGAAGCGATCCAGCTGTGCAGTGCCTTTGCCGTATCGTCCTCCTCTCTGACTGAGGCCTGTAGAGCTAGTGAATCGTACCGGCGCGTGCTGGGCTTGTGGGATGGGAGCAGCCAGTGATGTTGGAGGGGTACGTCAGCTTTGAGTGGGTAATGCCCTCCTTTCTTCCAGCTGCCCAACGGACAGTCCACCCAAGGGGCTGACCGTTTGGCTTTGCCTCCCGCCGTAGATTCTTTGGTTAGAATGAAGTCAATTTGCGACTCCACTCCTCCTTGTGAGAAGGTAGCTATATGGTCACATTGCCAGGTGTTAAGGGCAACCAAACGCAGCCTGAGCAGCAGATTAAACAAGTTGGATTCGTCAGGGCGGTCCTCAGTGGGTGGCTTCACGTGCGTTCCCACCAATGGAGAGCTCGGACGCAGGGAAGTGTTAAAATCGCCTGCTACAATAAGGGAGTCCCTCTTAGGCACCTGCTTGATCACCTTGGACATGACAGATAGTACCTTAGCACGGTCGTCCTTATTGGACTGGATGGTCTTGGCAGAAGACCAAGCGTGTTGGTACACCGCGACGACAACCAGCCGAGTACCTGCAATGTCTGCACGAGCTTCTAAGACCCTACCCGGGCTCCACTCCTTCCAGCGTAAGCTCTTGGGGACGAACTTGGGAGAGAATAAGATCATGACTCCATCAGCGCGAGTCGTGGATGGAGCTCGCGGTTCTTGCCGAGTGTTTCGCTTCGCTGCTTGTTTAGGCCGGGTGTTGGGTTTGGTAGACTCCGAGGCTGAGGAGATACAGTACCACCCAGAAACGCTGAATTCACTGGTCTCAGTCCAGTGCGTTTCCTGCAATATGAGGACGTCGCAGTGATGAGAGGCTTCAGCTGCTAGCCACGTTTTGAGTTCGCCCCATTGCTGTTGGCCTAGGTGGCCCGCGTTCCACGAAATAACTCGAATGGATCTTTCCAACCTTCCTGCCCTGCGGGAGGCTGTGCCATATGCAGGGGAGTCAGCAGTCTGTGACTGAAGCTCTCTTCGAGTGGGTGGGGGGCGCACCCCCAGACGATCAACCAGGGTAGGTGTCAGAACCTGCCCTCGGTATGGTACGGGCCCGTCACTACGGACTGTCCTTCTACATGCTGTCTTGAACGAATTCTTACGAAGAGATGCAAAGTTTTGTGAGTGCACTGGCAATTGCGCCATCCGCTACTTTCGTCAAGAGACAGAAGCCTAATGACTCCCTCCACCGCGCGGAGGTGGAAACCCTACCGCCTACCCAGTGTTGCAATGTTTTAAACAGAGTCTGGGCCCAGGAATTGGGACCTGGCGGCTCAAAGCAGCTCCTGTGAGAAAAGGGAGAGGACCATGGCGTAGAAGGAGGCACAAACCTGTACTGTTCAGAAAAGGGCCCGGTTGGAACCTCTAGCACAGCAGTTGCGCCCCAAGCCTGTTCGAAACCTCTCATTCAGCGCGGCCGCTTGAGCACTTGTGGCGGCACAACAACAGCAACAACAACAACAACAACAACAACCACCACAACACAACCGCAACTGCAACCGCAACCACAACCCCAACCCCAACCACAACCACAACCAGAGCGGCAACAACAACGACAGCAGCGACAGTGAGGACAGCAGTGACAGCAGCAGCAGCAACATCAACAACAACGAGAACGGCAACGACAACAACGACAGCAGCGACAGAAACGACGCCAACGACAGCAACGACGGCAACGACAGCAGCAACAACAACAACAAGAACGAGAACAAACGAAAAGAGCAAGGCCTGCAGCAAGAGCAACAGCAACCGCAACAGCAACTGAAACTGCAACAGCAACAGCACTAACAACACCACACACAAAAGCAAGCACGTGGAATGGCCATGCAGGCCAAAACGTAAATGTCTAAGCGAGATTGGAATAGCAGCAAGCTGCGAGCAAGGAAACCAGCAACAGAATAATATCTTAACATACGTGTGGCTCCACTCTCACATGGTCAGTCTTTGCGATAGCTACAGTAGCAGCTACAGCTTGCAGAATGGACAACCTGACAATATGCCCTTCTTTGTAGAACAAGCCGGAATTGAATGCAAGAAGTGCCTTCTTTTATGGCATACATGCGGCAACTTTCTTGGCTGCACGGACACAGTGATTCAAAGAAGCCTCTTGGACAGGTTGATTTGTTCACAACTCCTGAAGAGTTTTTCCCAGTAAGAGCCAGTTCTTAAGCGGCCGGCACCTGGACACCCGAGAGGACGGGAAACAACAAGAGCTTCATGGCAGGATCCTGCACTGCTGATGTAAAGGTGATGACCATCATTATTCCGACGTCGATTCGCTTCATCAGAATGTCCCACCTCTGATGTGGCTGCTGCGGGACTGATGTTGGCTTCTCAAAACGAACAAGCAAAAGCTGTGCTGAATGAAACCCGGCCACCACCAATAGTCTCGCTCCAAGCCCTGAGTGAAGTAACCGAAGCGCCTGTTGGTCTCAGGTGACTGGCGGTCCAAGCGGAAAAGCACCACCGCCAGAGACAATGGGATTCCAAGGCACCTCAGTTCCATCAAAAAAGCAACGACCCACGACCCACCGTTGCAGATTTAAGGATTTAAAACCCTAGCTCCACGCCATCCATTCGCGTTTCACATCCCCGAGAATCCTGACTGGCATCTCTGCAGAAGAGTCACCAAACTACAAGGCCCGTCAAGGCGATCCAAGCAGAGGGAAAATGCGCATCGGTCCAGCACTCGACATCCGGGTTCGGCAGCAGCCGGCTCACCACCTGCCCATCCTGGCACCAGCATCCCAAGTCCCAAGCATCCGAAACAGGTCTATAAAATCATGACATGAATCAGCATGTTTTTAGACAGGAAATCCTGGGCCCAAACCAGTCCGCTCGGTGTTTTAAGGCGCTTGGGTATTGGCTTGATTGGCTTTGGAATTCCAAGTTGGGTCCTCCACAATAGGCACACACCAAAGCATGGACAGGAAGTTGGAAAGGAGACTCGGCCAGACAGAGATCAGCGCGATCCAGATTACCTGGAGCGCTTCGTCATGCTTCGGCTGTTTACATTCAACTGCCTTCACTCTGACGAAGGACTTTCACGGCTTAAGACTCCTTGGCTCAAAACCCGGGGACCCGAAACTACACACGTGCAGACAAATGCGAATCCTTCCCGCGAGGTCCTCAGAACCGCAGGAGTGTGATTTTGGCTAATTACGCCGAAAAGCCCGGGCAGAAATTGCCGCAAGTGGCTCAACCCACAGTAACCTACCACTCCTGCCGTACCAGACTACTGCCCGGCTGAGCGCACGAGCCCCTCAACTTTCGAACTCTGTGTCCCGAACCCGAGCTTTGCAATTGCTTGCAACAGCACATATAATGTCCCAGCTGCTGGTACGCTTTGATAAATCAACTCGCAAATCCTGGGTCGTGCCGTGAAAAGCCCAAAGTCGAGCGAATCCATGACCTGTTTTGTTGCGTGGCAGGATCGTGGAGCCGAGGCTTCAAGTTTCAGGCGTTTCATTTAGGGTTTAGGCTTTAGGGTTTAGGGCTTCAAAAAAAGGTGTTTCATAGTCGCCTGTGAATTGAATGACTGACAATGGAACGGCGAGGCCCAAGAATCTCACAACAACACACGGCAGCAGCAGGAAACATAGCTTAAATTCAGTGGACTTGCAACATGTCTTTGGTCTGACTGCGATCAACAAATAACACAAATCTGCTGGCTGGGCGACACGGCAAATCGGAATACGACCAGTGCATACAAGTTAAATTGCATGGAGGACTTGTATTTTGCCATGTGCATGGAATATCATAAAAACGACAACAAGGCAACAGAGAAATTGCGTTCCGCAGCGCTGGCCCCATGTGCCCTCCAAACGGCATCAGAGAACATCGCTCTGGTTCAAGGCTAAAAGCTTGCCAGCAACAGCTGTCGGAAGTCGTAGCATGCCTTGTGAATGTTTTCGGGAAACCGACACAAGGTCACAAGGCCGACATAGTTGACATTGGCACTTCCATCGAACTTGCTGTGGCTATGGTGCTTGACACGCCCCCCTCCGGCCTCGTCCAATTCTACATCTGCGTCAAGCCTCGAAGTTAAAGGCAGCGTCTGCGCACTGTCGACCCTGGGCACACGGGCTTCACATCTGACGAACAACGCTGGCAACATTGGCCCAGTTACAGCTTAGGATCGGAAGCGGCGCAACCACGATTTGGGTTTCTCCCGAGTCAGGAGAATGCTTGATTTGAGTGGAAGCGGGCTTCTCAGATGGAGCTTGCCGGTCTGCGTGCAATTCCATCTCGGGCTGATCCGCCTCCGGGTCCTGCACAAACTTCAAGCACTTCGGGCTAAAGGTCTTGGGATGCTGGCTAGCAGGCTAGCACAAGGCCTGGCGCACGAGGGCAGCTTCAAGTGCTGGACCACTATTTGCGTCAATGATGTTGTCCAACAGGTCAAGCACATCGGCTGTGCCGGCATAGTCGTTGCGCACGCACGTCAAGTCTACCTTGTCGAGGGCAAGCACGTCCACTGGCTGATCCCGTGACCGAGCCCTGGCCGTGCAGGCCCTGATGAGCAGACCGTGCGAGCTGACCACGGCATCCCGAAGGAAGGACTTGGGCTGCGAGACGGCTTCCTGCTCTTCTCTTCCACACTGGCGAAATCAAAGCGCTCGACATCAACAAAAACAGTGTCTTACACATACATGTTCCTGCACTTATACACACGTACGTACGTACATACATGCCTGCATACACATATGCATGCATACCTACGCACATGTTTACTATCCATCTGTTGATGCATGTGTACATGTACACACATTTAACATATTTATATTTACATTCGTATATACATCTACAGAGGAAGACCTTTTTTGTATGTAGGTATGTATGTATTTATGCATACCCAAAATCAACTAGGCTTATGCTGGGATCTAGAGCGGTGAAACATCAAAAGCTCGGATTATGCCTTCTGAGTGAGTGAGTGAGTGAGTGTCGACCGGCACTTACGGTGCGGCCTACCTCCCACGTCCCTCTCAACATCTCGGGGGGGCTCCGCAAGCGTCATCGCCTCCCTCCGTCCCAGAGTTCAAGTGGGGGAGAAACTAGCTAGTGCAGACAGGTCACGGTGTAGAATACTAAGATACATGTTTCAACCCAAGAATCGGAGAGGCATAGTCCTTGATCAGGGATAAAGCAGGCAGGAGGCCAAGCCAGACGTCACCAACCGATAATACTTATGCTTGTATGCGCCAAAGAACACACCAAGTAACCGGCAGCAAACGCAAAGAGTTGCAAGGGGGCGAACCGTGCGGCCAGTGCCGAGGGAGCGAGGCTCCATGCACAGAGGGCACACACAAGGCGACCCAAAGGCGTGCGCCATGTGCAGAGGGAACACTGTTCCAGCACCGAGGGCGAGCACGCCAACAATCAGGTACAGTAAATGAACATGCACACCACCGCGGCAATGAACAGCACAGAGGCGCAGCCCTGGAACAAGGCCGATAACAAAGGTAGCAATCCAGGGAGCTGCTAATGCATATGATGAGCGTGGAATACCTCAGATATACACTGGATGTCCTCAGGCCCATGATGGGTGGAGACGTCGGCATCGTCGGATCAGTTGCAACAACAGTTGAGACAGAATACTAGAGGGCACTGTCGCCCTAGCACAAGGGAGGGGGGGAAAGGGGGTGCTCATCGGGCAAGAGCCCTTAGTGCCGCCGCCCGGGGTCCACACCTTTCCAAAAGAAACCCCCGCCCCAAAGAGAGTGCTAGGCCCGGGGGGGATTATGCCTTCTCACCGCTGCAATACCTGGAGCTCCTTATTTGTGCATATATGATAAAGCAGGCATCCATGTATGACTTACATGCGCATGTTGCACGGCATGACGTCCCGCAGCACTGCCGGTGGGACGTCTAGGGCACCGAACTCCTCAAGCTCCACCACAGACAGGGCAAGACCCACCTGGCTCAGACAATCTCTTGGCCTACATACGCACATAATTGCATGCGTGTATGTTGCATGCATGCACTTGAATACACAAACGGATGAATGGTGGGCAGGACGGACGGACGGATGACGGACACACGCGCACACACACACACGCACGCACGCACGCACGCACGCACGCACGCACGCACGCGCACACACACACACACACACACACACAGACACACACACACACACACACAGACACGCACGCACGCACACACGCACGCACTCACGCACGCACACACGCACACACGCACGCACACCTGGTATACCACCGCACCCCTGTCGGTGTACGTGCTCCGATGGTGCAGAACGCGCGTATGGTGTAGTACATCATCACGTGGGGCCTGGCTGAGAGTCCTTTCCAGCGCATCACGTGCACGGGAAAGTAGCTTGGCGTGGGCCCGACGCCTTCTCCCAGCCTCAACAGCTTGTTCAAGGATATTCATGCTGCCAAAGTTGGCCCAATTTAGGCTGCAGGGATGCTGCTGTAGAAGATGCCCGGCCTCGTTGAACGACAGTCCCAGCCGGGCTGCCAAGGGCACCAGGACGTTGACTGCCAACCAAGAGACCACCACCGCACCGACCATCATCAATAGCGGAAGGCAGATATTGTAGAGTGCCTGTGCTATGCGGGCAGCCGCCGGGTGGTCCGACAGTTCCTGTGCAAAGCTGCTTACAAGCCTGACTCTGGAACCAGTGTGCCTGGCACCGATACTGAGTATGCCTGTTGTGTGCATTGCTGCATGCCTACATGTATGTAAGTAAAAAGATTCATGATTAATACGTATGTATGTAATGTATGTATATTCGCCCAGGCAATCGGTAATCGACCTGGGACATATCGGAGCCAGATGTTTGCACCCAGCAACAACCGTTTTAGGCTGCAGGGATGTACACATGTTGGGATGTGTAACTAAGTCAACTGAATACGCACGGCCAAGAACCAACACAAACGTAGTCTTGCGGTGCATAGTTGTGACATGTTGTGACTTACATCTAGGACCGGATGGAGGACCGTCAGCTGCCAGCAGAGGGCCAACAGCCACGCGAATATCAGTGGATTAAACACATCCACTTGCAAGGATAACCATGGGCGCATGTAAGTAGGCTTGCGTCTGGCATTCCACCACAATGCTTGACATTTTCAACGAACCGAAGCAAGAATCCGCACTACAACAGAAGAAATTTCCCTCACTACGCAGTCCTGGGCCCTGCACTGGGCAGCAAAGTCGACGGAGACCAGCGCCGGGGTGAGTGTCAAAGAGTCGAATAGGTTCCGCATTGCCACAGTCACCTCTGAACCCCCGCGGAAACATCTGCTAAGGGCCGCTAGAGTCACTAGACTAGAGCTCACTGAAATCGGAAAGTCTTTCATGGCTTTTGACTTTGCCACCGCACCAATCGCGCATGTGGACTTTAGCATCATGAAGCGGCGGCTCCGCAAAACGCGTAAAGGCTTTTTTTTTGCAATGGCCGCGGGGGCCGCGCCCCTGACCTGGTTGTCGTCGTATGGCCAGAGCAGCAGAGCAGTAGCAGTTGATTGTAGCAAGAATAGCAGCAGTAGCCGGCCTCATTATACCCTAACAGGACCGGGTGATGCGAAACCATGAACCCTACAAAAGGATTGGGTGGGTGCGATGCTTTGAACCCCAAACAGAGCGAGTGGCTGCGAAACCCTTTTGCATCCAGGCCTATTGCGACCGCCTGGACCCTTAAACCCTAAATGGAGTGAGAGGCCACGAAACTCTGAACCTGGTAACCTCATAGACTCTCCACCTCTCCGCAGGGCCAAAGACGATCCTGCTGGGAGTGCCGATCATTATTCTGTCTTTTGTCCGCATCCTCTCAGCATCTCAGAATCTTCTCTCCTCTCCTCCACCTCGCTGTTCGGGCTCTGTGTCCAGCTTCTCTTTTCCCTTTGCCTGTCATCGTCCCCCAATCTGCTCGTGTCAAGTCTGAAATTACAGTCTTTAGGTCCAGTCTGGAGTTGGGAATAAGCAAGTCGCACTCAAGTCTTCAAGCCGGCCTCCACAGGCCACGCAAAGGTGGCAGAGCCGGCAGAGCCTGCTCCACCCACACCGTCAATATCTTCCTGCCATGGAAGTTGCACTGGAATTTGATCGAGCTGGAACGTCGCCAGGACTGAAGAGGCTGCCAGCCATTGGGTCGCGATGCGTATTATTATCGTGTGCCTGGGCTCGATTCGGAATTGTAAACGAACGGCAATTGAAGGCGACAATTTGGAAACGAAAGGGTGCAATGGTTTAAAGCCTCAACCGTTCATGGCCAACAAACATTGAAAATGAACAAAACAGCGCCTTCTTTGCCTCCATGACACAGCTTGCTGCTGCCACGGGCGGCTTCAGTGGCTGCCATGGCTGCGACGATGAAGTTGATGGTGACCTTACTATCAGTAACGTGTAAGACCTACACGCTGCACAGCTACTAGCATCATCACCGTCATCATAAGCCGCCACCATCGCGGTCGTCGTCATCATCGTCGTCATTATCAACACCCTTCTCCAGCAACATCACCGCCACCAGTATCCTACCTTGTCCCACTGCTATCATGACCTGCTGTTGTCTCGTCACGTCATTATCGGTGTCAATGTTGGAACTGTATGGAACTGTGACAGTTCATCATTAGAACTATTGACATTCAGACCGCACTTATCCATGAATATCCGTGCGCTCGTCGCTGTCATTGATTCGTGTTGTTCACTATTCTCAAAGTTACTCTTGCTATGAACGGTGAGACGACTGTACTCTGAACATAAACAGTTAACCGAATGGCCTTATAACCATAGTGATGTGTTTACTACTTTGCGGCTGCTGCGATTCTTGTAATGCTTCTGATGGCTGTGAATAGGCACGCAACCTTGCTTCCCACATCTCCCAGGATGGACGCGACCAGCGGAAGAATCGCCTGCGGCGGAAGACAGGCAGACCGGGAAGACGTCTAACTAAGCATTCCAGGTGGCCCTAGCAGCAAGTGCCTTCATAGTTGCTACCACGCACCTGCATGTGTTGGTTTCCGGTTGTTGCTCGAGAACACATTGGGCCGATCGCCTCCCCTTCCTAATTTTTGCGAATCCCTAAACAACTCAAGCCCAAAGGCCCAAAATCCGCCTGCCCACAGGGCCGGCAGGCCGCCCGGAAGCCGCTCCGAGCCCAGCCAGGCGGACATTCCCCACAGAGGATGCCCGTGGATCCTTCCTCGCAGGCCTCAGATCTACATGAGTCCTTCGATTCGCGAAGGTGGTGCCCAGAATTTACTGTAAGCAAGCAAGGAAGCAGGATTTCGAATGGCAGCCAAGCAGCATTTCCATACTTCCCTACGCAGTCCACCTCCTCATCACTCTGGCATTGGCCGCTGCCCAAACAAACACTGAGGCCATTGTCCAGCACGACGAAACCTGACTCGGACTTAGGCCTAGGCCCACTTCTTCATATACTGCAATCGCAAGCACTAAGAAACCTTGCGTCCAAAATCACTGCGCCCATCTCAGAAGGGCAGAGCAAAAAAAACGCGAGCGAGGTCAGCAAACAGCCGCAGTGGCGCGGGCGTAACACCTCTGCTTGCATTCAAGCTGCACTTCACGGCAGTCAGAGTTCCTCAGCTCTTCGCACATGACTTCGTAAACTCCTCGTCGAGTCTCTGAGACTTCTAGGAAGAATTCGGGATTCAAACTTCGTATGGCCCAGGTGCCAGTCTGGAAGTAGCCCGGGATGGCCACTGGCAATCGGTGCGAGTTTGGCGAGTTTGAGGTTTCAGCAAACCCACCGGGGCAGCTCAAGGATGCGAAGTTCGCGCAGCTGGCGCACCGTGCCTTTCTCCAAAAAATACTCTCACCGCCTCTCTGTAAGATGGCTACAGTACGAGCTGTATCTGAGGATTGCTGCTGCCTGGGCCTCTCATTGCTGCCAAGGGTCAAGATCTACACCGTTTGGATCAAGCTCGGCATAGAAGCCTCTCTGGCAAAAGCATGCGGCTCGGCTGATTGAGCCCTCCTCGCTCTCGGCGCTTGTCGGGCACTGCAGGGGGCAAGACACCTCGTTACTGTCGGAGGACTTGTAGCGACCCCTTTGGCATAGCTCGCAAGAGGAGCCCCTCTGAAAGTGACCTGCTCTGCAGATGCATTCGTCTGGTGACCTCGCCCCTGCTGTTGAATTGGCGCCCTCCTGGCATTCGAAAGCGATGCCTGTACCATTGCAGTAAGAGCCAGGGTGGCATGTGGAGCAGTCTCCGCCCGACTGGTTCGAGCTCACCGAGAACGAACCAGGACGGCAGAGGCAATCTTGAATGGACCTGGATGCCTCCTCCAGTGTGGACTTGTCGACAGGGCATCCAGAGCAAAGAGCATTGCCGGCCGTCTCCTTGTAGGAGCCCTGTTCGCAAGGTGAACAAACACCTGTTTGCCTGTCGAAACCGAAGCCAGGCCCACATTCACAAACGGAGACATTATCCGGATTCTCAGGCTCCATGTTGACAAAGTTGGGTTGACAAATGCACGCGGCCAGCGATGTCGCACCGGCCTCGAGAGTTGTGGAGCCATAGGGGCACGAGGTGCACCGAGAGCTCTCAGGAGTCCGATAGTATCCTGGCAAGCATTCGCATTGGGATAGCTGACCTGGGCGCCAAGCCGGGAGAAATTTCGGAAGACTCTACACTGCGCGTACACCGCACAAGCTTCCCTAAGGTCTGAGTGGCGGACTGCTGCCACGCGGGGCTTCACTGGCTGCTGGGCAGCTTTGCGGTGCTCGGCCGCCGGGGCAGTAAGTGTCTGCTGGGCACAGCTGGCACGCCTGGTTCTGCTCGTATTGTCCGGGCGGGCACAGAATCTGCATCCGGAGGGCGACGACGCGGAAGTCTTGCAGGGATGCGCAGGGGTGACCAGAAGGGCACCAGCAAAGCTCTACGACCTCTGGTGGGCCGAAACCGATGATCCCCATGTCCAGGAGGAAAGCGCTCCCAGACTCGTTGATGCTCACGGGCAAACCGCTGTACGACGATGCCTCGAGATTCTCGCAGTCTTTCTGTGCGATAAGCGAGTCATTGCTGGAGACACCGACGCCCCTCCAAACAGGGACGGTGCACTGAAAGCCAATGTAGCAACTGGCAGACTGGTTCGAGTACGGCCCTTCGGCAGTGAAGTGGCCCATGGCGCCCGTGAAATCTTGGGGCGAGCTGCAGTTTGGGTGGTGGCTATCATCGCACCAACATAGTTGATAGCTGCCCGGCTCCACGGAGAAGAGCCCGGAGGTATGCATGTTTTGGACTTCGGCAGACGGCAAGGCGACGAGGGAGTCCGGGCAGGTTGTCTTCACAGTCAGGTCGGACGCGTTGCCCGAGTTGCCCACAGCGAGACCATCGAGGTGGCAAGGCTGCCCAAGCTGACAGCGAAGGACGGGGCTTGGAGGTCGGGGCGCCATGACATAACGCCAGAGCTCTTGCAGGTACGAGACGTTGAAGCCCCCGAAGAGCAGCAGGGCTGGGGAGGCTGCGTCGAAGACCGCCGCTGAATATGCACGCCCGGACGGACCCGGCGGAGCTTCAGCTCCGGGCCCAAGATCTGTCCAAGTTCGTGTGAGGAGGCTGAAGCTGTAGAAGCCACTGCTGTAGCTCAGCACTTCCTCGGAGCCTCCCTCGCTTTGGTCTTGGATTCCCCCGAAGACGAGGAAACTCATCGAAGCAGGGTCCCAGGAAGCCACGTGCCCGCCTCTTGGAAGTGGGACAGCACCGGTTGCTGCAAGTTCGGCCCAGCGGTCGGCCCAGGCATCATAGCGATGCAGGCTCGAAAGGTACTGGTGCCCATCCCAGCCTCCAAAGACAATCATGGACCTGGTGCTGGCATCCCACGCTGCTGCATGCCGGCTGCGCTGCTCGAGCCCGACTGCACCGGCTGTCCAGGCCCTGTGCTCGAAGCTGAAGTAAAAGAGGTCCGACAAGGTCTCACCTCCGCCCTCACCGGCAAAGGCCAGCATGGCCCGGTGCACGGGATCCCATACGGCTGTGTGGTACGCACGAGCCCTTGGCTTAAGAAACGTCGTCCACAGCTCCCAGGTTTGTAGTCGATACGCCCACATGTCGCTGTAGGTCTCACCAAGGTGGCTGCCGGCAAAGACCATCATCGTTCGCGAGACGCTGTCCCAAACGGCGCTGTGGCCGGATCTGCGTGTTGGGCGTAGCTCAGAGACCGTGGAGAGTTCCGCCCAAGTACGTGAAGGCCAGTGGTACTGCCACAGGTCCGAAAAGTACTGGAACGTCATGGCGGCTTCACCTCCAAACACCAAGGCGGATTGAGTCTCCGGGTCGAAGACCATGGAGTGGTCTTGGCGACCTACGGGGCTCGAAGAACCAGCACCAGCGGTGTACTCGCTCCAGGCATCGAGCTCGCACCGAACGCCTCCGCACACAAGCCAACGATAAAACAAAAATGTGAAAAACAGACGATGGCCTCCTACCTACACGCCGCAGACGATATAATACAGCAACTCATACATCCTGTTGCACAGCGGGCCTGCAGCTTCCCGCGGGGTGCAGCCGTGGATGCTCCAACCTCGCGGCGTCCATCCCCTCCCTTTTGCCCTCTTCTGTCCTCTTCTCTCTTTCTTCCAACTCCCTGCCTCGGAAGCTGCAATCCCGCAGGCTGACCTCCGTGCCGTCACACGCGACCCTGTCAGCCAGGATCGTCCCCTCGAGGAGCACCTTGTCCGACGACAGGTCGGAAACGGGATCCCTGAAGAGGGCTCGGCCGCCCGCCATGCCAAGGTCCCGGCAGACCACCTGTGCAGTGGCATCCGAGAAGCTGTCGTCGCACACCAAGCCGTAGGAGCCATTGTACTGCAGCTGCAGCCAGCCCTCACTGCCTCCGCTGCCAAGGCGCAAATCCTCCAGCTCATATCCCGGCGTCACGTGGAAGACCTCCGCGGGCACCAGTGCAGCTCCCATCTCACCCTGCGCCGTGCCCACGCCGACGTTGCTGCCGATGCCCAGTTGACCCTCTGTATTGCTGCCGAAGCATCGCACGGTGTCATCCTCCAGGTACACACACGTGTGGCTCCAACCTGGGGTGACCTGGCCGGCGAGGTTCCGTTAATGACGCGCAACCGCAGTAAGGCAGGCCGGGCCTCTTTCTCTTTGCAATACCGAACGGCTGCACTTGTCTGGCTGCGGCCCACCAGCAACAGTCCAAGAAACGTATAAGATCAATTACTGATTACTGCAAGCGGGGCGAATAGCAGCAATCTACATGCCTGCTATGTGCAATCCTGTTCCAGCTGCTCAAGTCAATTCAAGACATTCGTCCACTACTGCCCATGCTTGACGAAAATCCGATTCCCCTGCATTCCCTCACTCGGCGGCCTGGCGCACTGCAAGATTGTTCAGGTTGACGGGGAGCAGTGCATCGCCCATTTCTGCAGGCTCGTCGCCCAGGTTCTCAATGTTGCCCTGGCCCAGCCTAAGCGAATGCAACGCAATCAGATGCCCCATCCTCCGCAGCGAAGGCCTGCAGGGTCAACAGGAATTCTGTGACACGCCTGAGCCCCCGGCTGTCCGGAGTTCCCCCAACCCCAGCACTTCAGAGACTCATCCTGCAGAACTGCACACGCGTGGTAGGCGCCAGCGACCACTTTGAGGACGTACGTGCCGTCGCCGAGCGGCGTGCTTGGGAGGCTGGGAGTCACTAGCGGCTGGTCCACATTGTGGCCTTGGCCCAGTTGGCCCAATTCATTTCGGCCCCAGCAGCGGACAGAGTGATCCCCCAAGACCTGCCAAGCAAGCGAAACATGAGGTTGGCTTAAGGCGTCAAACGCATTGAAAGGGCAAAGGCTCAGGATGGTGTAGGCAAGCAGCTGCGCAGGTGAAGTACCGCCCAGCGGAAATCTGCAGCGCTTCCAAACCCAGATCCAGGTAGGGCAAATTGTCTCCCATCTGGTTGGGCGCGCTACCCACTTCATCTCCCTTGTCCAAGTTAGGAGATATCCCTAATTCATTTCGGGAGTCCCATGTGAAGCCCAAGCCGACAGCCGGGCCTTCCCCCCAGCACTTCACCCCGCCCGAGCTGGACAGCGCGCATGTGTGGTACCTTCCGAGTGCGAGCTGCGTGGCATGGAAGTCGGTTCCGAGGTCCACGAAGGGCAGTCGGTTGCCCATTGTTCCTGGCCAGTGACCGAAGTTGTGCCTGGGTGTTGCAACACGGGGCGGCTAACTGAGCGGAGGGCCCAAGGCGTCAAGGGGCCACGGCCACAGTCTGGGGACATGTCCTCGCAACTGAGGCGCGCACCCGTCACCCAAGCCCAAGCCGAGTCGCCCGTTATAACCCTTTCCGAAGCATTTCACAGACCCGCCGTGCAGCAGCACGCACGTGTGTTGTTCCCCAAGTTCAACCTCAAGCACAGCGTGCCCGCCAACGTCCACGGCGGGCAATGCATCGCCCATCTCTGCCGGGCTGTCGCCCACATCTGAATCAGATCCATAGCCCAGCCTGCCCGCGTCGCCCTCGCCCCAGCACCGCAGTGCACCGCCCTCGAACACGGCGCAACTGTGCCGGTCACCACATGCCAACTGCACCACTTTTGTGCTTCCCAGGTCGACGAACGGCAAGGCGGCGCCCATCTCGCCCGGGCGCAGGCCGAAGCTCCCCCGAAGGCCTTAGCCGACGCCTTCAACAAAGTCTCACACGACAGTGAGAGCCAGACGCACACACACACACACACACACAGACACACACAGACACAGGAATGCTCAAAGGACCCGAGGCCGCTGCCGTCGCTAGTTTCGCCCCAGCACTTGACGCCGTTAGTGTCCCCGGCGAGGAGCAGGGCGCAGTTGCCATTACTCTTGGCACTGAGCGAGACGGACACCGGGGGCACTGGACCTGCAAACGCGGGGTTCAGGGTTTCGCCGTGTTTGATCCGTTTAGGACGGCTGAGAAACGGAAGCCAGAACAGGAGTTACCACTCGAACTGGAGTTAGCTGCGACGCTTCCCACTTGTTGAACTAATTTTACTGAAGTCTTTACATGAACGATCCAGCCGAAGAGCGTACAACGCCTCTCAACGGGTCCTATATATGATGTATGCATAGCAAGCACCGTTCCGGCACAAGGGTGTGTGGATTTGGGCGACTGCATTGTGGAAAGCAGGTCGGGTCCGACGTGTTGTGGTTGTGGTGAGTTTTTTGCATCCATGTATCGGGCGCCTGGAACCGCAGGCACCCAGGCGACCACTGAGTCCACGGCCACGCCATAAGCCTCGCCGATGACGTCCGCGGAGAGCAAGCGCAGCATCGTTGTGTTTGCGGGCAAGGTCACCTTGGCTTGCAACCAGCCTGGTCTGTCAGAACCTCTGGCTGACCAGCGCCTCCACCAGCGGTCACGCCAAAGGTACTGCAGTTCCAGTATTCCAACTTCTTGTCCCCACACTTGGTAAGCAAACTCGAAGTAGAACTCGCTGCTTGCCGGGAACATGGGACTCGTCAGGAAGCTCTGCCCCTTCAGGGGGTTGCCTTTTGGCCAAGCTGTTCAAAGACCAACTAAACGCCGGTGGAGCTTGCAGAGGAAAGGGGAGAGCGAGAGACAGAGAGAGAGAGAGAGAGAGAGAGAGAGAGTTGGATTGAAACCCACAAGACAAACCTCGATGCTTTGGTACATCAACACATGGTTGTACATGTAGGCATCGCCGTCGCGGAAGGTCGAAATAAATTGTGGTCCTTGTTGCAAGTTGGAGGGCAGCCAGAAAGTGCCCATTGACCACCCGCACATCATATCGACGCCGAAGCCACACGTCAAGTTTGCCAGGTTGGGCACCTAATATGTTTAGCTCACTCCTGTATCTCTCCAAATTAAGTTCCTTCCCTGCATTTTACAATATTTAAGCAATTCCGGTGTTCTCCATATCATATGTCGGTGATTTTTCTAGGGTCTTCCGACTATCTTCCTATGATCTTCCAATGATCTTGCCACTGCCTGCCAAAAAAACCATGATTCACTATGGATTTTCCCATGTCCTATTGTTTGGTTGAGTAGTTTTTGAATGGGATGACCCAAGCAAGTGAATTAAACAGTGAAACATGGTGAAGCATTAAGCGGTTCACACCCTCGACTCGTTTTCCGTTTATGCCAAAGGGGGCGGGATGGAGGGAAGTGTGATCTGCAGATACTCAAAGGTACTAGGCCGACACCGTCGCGCGTGCCTACGCCGCGAGGCCCACCCTTGTGGAGACAAGAGAAGTCCGACACGAATTTCAGGGTTTTGTTCGTACCCGCCCGGCAAAAAGCGCATGGCGAGCTACCGGCTCTGCCTTTGAATTGCAATATCAAGCAAATGTATATGCCGTATATACCTGTGTGAATACGTGTTTAGCTTCCTCATTTGCACTTAGCCAAGTGCTCGGACTGACATGCAACAGCTCGACAGTCGTCACTTGCTTATGTATACATACCTAACCTCGACAACCTTGCTACCACATATTATTTGTACTACTTACATTAAACTACACTGAACCTCGACGGGACCGTTGCAGGGTGCACTGCTCTGCTGTGCGCGTGCGCTAAGCCAATTCGAACGCTGGACCCGTCCAACTGAGGTTTCCCAGGTCAACAGCTAGACACGGCTAGATACCGCTAAGTCAACCCTGGCGGACTTTTACCGTATGGGGACTTGAGCCCAAGTGCGCGTCGCGTAAAGCTAATGCTAAGGACATCAAAAGTAGGGATGGAGGCAGGGTAAAATCTACACCCCCCTCGCCGTGCTGCTCTAGCTAAGGCGTACTAATACACTGGCTCAATGCCAAAGCGAGCATCTATAAAGCGCAGCTACGGGAGCCCCGCATGTCCAAAGCAAAATGATAGATGAAGCATACCAGCACTTAGCGCCTATGGCCTATGGGTGCGGTTCCATGCATCCCACTCGGCTTGCGTGTACTGGCCGCGACGCTGCTGGCGGTAGTACTCGTCCCGTTGGGCCTGAGTATACCCGCGATAAAGGGGCTCAGCCGTTCGACCGCGTCCCGTTTGGGAGGGGCGATTGCGAGCTGCAGCTTGACGGTTTTGCTCAGCCAAGCGCTCAGTCTCGCGAGTCTGGCCTTCGGCACTGCGGCGGCTATCGTAAATGATTTGGGCCAGCTCAGCGGCAATCCCTTCAGCATTGGTGGAGTTCACGAGGAACTCGCCGTCAAAGGTGAGGATACGCCGGGCGGCATCATTGACCGCGGCAATCTCGGCGAACAACTTCGGTGCGAGGAAGGCGCCCCTGTAGGTGAGTCCGATTGGAACATCAGCGGTATTGTCGGTAAACCGCAATGTTCTCAATGGCTCCACTTCGCAGTGGGCAAAGAAGACGAGCTTCGCAGGGGGAATGCCGCCAGCACCTCCGGTGGAACTGTAATGGGCTCCAGCACGCAGGTGTCGCTGCTCTTCGGAGCGCCCCGGATCGGGGAGCACTGTTGCAGCGAGGTAGTCGAACATTTGCATGTCCTCCAAGCTGCGGCCTTCTTGCATCATCCTAGTGCGGAATTGATTATCACCCTCGAAGCGCTCGGAGACTGAGGCTAATAGTTCATCTTTGCCGAGCGCTGCTTGCGATCCTTTGCCTCTCTGATGACGGCAGCTTCGGCACTCATTTGGCCTCGCTTTTTGGAGCCGTCGCCCATACCACGAAGATCACTGGTGAGAAGGTCTTCGATGGGTTTCTGAGCGCCAGTAGCGGCTGTTGCAAGGATGCGCTGGCGAAGGCGTGAGTTCTCGTAGAACTTTTTGGTAACCTTTGCCGAATCACTTGTCTGTGGTGCCTTGCAGCGGAGGCAAAACAACATCCCGTTGGCTACCACGGCGGAGCAAGCCGCACACGGGTGAGAGCCGAGCGGGAATGCCTTTTCTTCGCCCGCATCGGTCGTGTCGCCCTCGTCATCGGGAGCGGAACCAGCAGCATCGGCAGGCTCACCCTTGCGGGTGGCTTCATCCGAGTACATGGTTACGTCGTCATCAACGATAACCTCGGGCTTGGGAGCCACCTTCGGCATCTTCTTCGAAGCCACTGCCTTTGGCGCGATTGCTGCCTGCTTTGGCGGTGGTGCCGACGATTAGCCTGCCGCTTCCTCATAGTCACACTTAGCACGGAAAGTGTGCCCTGGCTCACCCTTGCGGGTGGCTTCTTTGTTGTCCACGACATAGAGAGGAAGATCTTTCTTGCTGGTGTCCACGGCCGTGAGGATGCAGTCCGGGGGAATGGAGTTGCGGGTAAGAAGGCATCGGTAAAGAAGACGCAGCCTGCGCTGATTGCGCGATGGGTGTCTACCACGAGCTCGATCGGCTGGTTCGACCTCATGCCACTCTTGTACTTGGTGTCGTTGAAACGATAAGGGGAGAGGTAATTGTGTGCTCGGTTGGACCTCGCCGAACCGGGAACCATGCCATCGCGAAGGATACCGTTCATGCCTCGCTCATTGGTCCTGTGGTAGAGCTTGGCCGGTGTGTCTTCCTTCGAGAGCACTGTGACGCCACGCGCACTGCTCTGGATTTCCGCTTCCTCTTTCGAGAGCCCGCTGTAAAATCTCGTCGCCAAGAAGAAATCCGCATCGGTGTTGTTTCCGACGAGCTTCTCGTTGTGGCCCTGAGATCTGCGAATTCTCACTGGGAAGAGCGGCTGGCCGATGGTTTCCCTCATAGGGACGTCGATCCCTAGCAACCGAATCCTGCCTTTGTTGTCCGCCTGTGTGTTTGTGCCCTCGATCGATGTGTGTGCAAACGAATCATTTTCGAAACGAGAACACGTTTTGACAAGACTACCCCCCTCATCGAGAGGGGAACGAACACATGACCTCCAACAAACCATTGCTTTCTGAGATGGTAACTTCAACTGAGCCGTGGGCAAGAGGAACGTTGCTTGCTGTGAGAGCCTCTTTTGCTGCTTGTTATACTTCTGGTACCCCCCTGACGAGTAGGCGATGAATGAATGTCGCTCACCAGTGTAGGGTTGTACTCCGTGTGTTGTTGATGGATGTAGCAGCGTGGGCTTGCGGTATGTGTTGCAATTCTAGCCTTTGTGGCCTTCCCACGATCATCTTTGTAAGTTGCCGGCGGTCCCCGTTGGCTAGCCCCTTCAATCCACAGTGTCCCCCCTGTGTAATCACCGAAGGAGAACGTCAAATTCTACGATTACTTTTGGTTGTACTTGTCTGTGTGGAGGCGGGCCTTGCCATTGAAGTTGAACACGAACGAAGTCCATGTAAACCCTTTCGGCCATGATCGCTTAACGAGTTCGTTCACATACCTGCAAATCCAAGGGTATTGCTTTGTGCGGTTTGTTACACCAAGGCACCCACCATGGACTCAAGCGCCGAGCACCAAGTATTTGGATGCTGTGTCTGAAGCCATCAATGCTCTCGAGTTTTGCCGATGAAGCTTTGAGAGTGGTACGTATAAGCCCATCTAACTTCTCGAAGGTCTCGAAACCGAAGTCGTTAGAGCCGAACGATTGCTTAGCGAAGTCCTCGACGGCCTTTGCTGCATCCGGAGCTGCTGCTACCGAAACCTTGTTGTCGACCTCGACCTTCGACTCGGGTTTGCATCCGGCTACATTCGCGCTGGTTGTATGTCCAATGAGCTTCAGAGCGTGCACCCACTTGTTCTTTTCGGTGAAAGGCTTCGTGAAAACGTCTGCCACTTGTTCGGCTGTACCGACGTTCATCCATTCTCATATTGCTGCTTTAGCCAAGAAAAGGTTACTCTCTGCGTCCGATCTGTATGTCGTAGAACACCAGCTTGCCCTAGCAACAGAAGTGTGATAGTTGCTTGGTTGTCCTCCATATGTCTAACCTCAAAGCTTTCGGGAAGTTGGACGCAGAGGCCGTTGATGTCAGCTATCGACAACCCATCCGGTCGAGTGGACCCATACCAAATTTCATCAAGCTCAGGGTCAATACACGCGACTATAGAATCCCCCTTTTCGGCCCTAGGCTCGGCCTTGCGGCCGGCATCTCCACGCCAGAGGAAATACCACAAGCTCAGGCAAGGTAGACCTTCGGCACGTAAACCATGGTTTGCCGCTACAACTTCGGACTCAGTAGAGCTCATTGTGATCGAAGTTTGCTTTTTGCTAAAGGCGTTGAGTGGGAAGTACGTGTTCGGGCCAACCAGGAACATCGCACATCCAGTTGTTGACTTTGAGTCAAACTCACCCGCGAAGTCGGAATCACTGAACAACCAAAGTCTGCAATCCATGATGCTATCACCAATGAACCCACTCATGGTGACGTCAAGCGAAGAGTTTATATAGCAAACCAAGCGGTGTAGTCCCAAATCGCAATCCGGACTCCACTTGGTCACCCTCGACGCCAAAGACTGAGTTGCCCTTAAAAGATCCCACCTTGCCATGCGGGCGGCAAATAGAATTTTCATCAACACCTTACTTGCGATCGGTGGCAACTTCCCTGCCTTCTCCCCTTCCGATGCTGTCGGTACGGCCACACGCAGCTCATGAAAGGGGGTTGCAGCTGGCTTCAGGGTTTTGCGCTCGACTTCAGCAGAAACTTTAGCAAGCTCACAATACCAATACCGTTCAACGCAGGAATCCAGGAAGTCCTTCATGTCATATGTGATGCGAGTAACAGGTTTCGTCATAGCACCAGGCTTCTCTTTCTGGTCTTGCGAAGGGGAAATAAACTTGCTTTGCTTGACCTCTTTCTTAGCCTCAGACTTGTTACGAACTGGCTTACCCTTGCGGGTAGCTGCAACTGCCAGCTCGAAATCGGACTGTTCCCGGCCTCCGAGGTCGAAGTATGTTGCGCCGTCCCACCAATCATCCTTCAGACAGCGGTTGCGCATTTGGTTGTAATTGTCAACAACGACTTCCTCCGACTCACCCTTGCGGGTGGCTTTAGCCACCACCGTGTATCGCCGAGGGCCAAACCCCGGGAACATCCTAGCATCATCCTCGTTGGGCACATACAAACGCTTACGAGGATAGCGGTGATGTCGAACTGCTATGAGATTCTCGGGGTCAATATCCCAATAATCTTCTTTTCTAGCAGGAGTTGCCTTTGATGTCTCGGGCTCAAACACGTGACGAAAAGGGTGTGCTTCCTTGGGCAGCGTGAGGTTGTGTTCTTCCTTATGCATGCACCCAAAGACTCTACCAATAACCTCCGGAAGATCCATGTCAATGACACTCGAAGTAAGGTCCCATCCTTCCTTGATAGAGTTCTTAGGGCCAGCGAGCTTAAAGTCATCCACGTAAACCACAAGGAGCAGTTTCTTCTTCGGGTGGTAGAATACACTCTTCCAAATGTCCGTCAACACTGCTTCAAACCCGACTTTCTTCAATTCCGTCTCGCAGTGATGTTCCCAAATCCCCCCTGAATCGGGGTGTCCGTAGAGCGCCACTTTGACCCCCCCATTCCTCAGGCCAACGATTGCAAGGCAACCTAACCCAAGTGGCGACTCCTTGGAATAGTGCTTGGGTGTACGCTTGTTTCGCGTCGGCCTGCTCGATGATGTATCCCGGCTGGGAGCCGAAGACATCCAAAATCTTCCCTGCTTCCATACATGCAGGACTGCTAGACATCTCCGCGAAGAGAGCATGATCGGCGTTTTCGTCAAATACTTTATTTCCTTGGAATACCGACCGCCCCTTGTACTTTCGGTTGGGGTCACCTTCTTTCAGCTCAGCTCACTTTAGGGTGCCAATCTCGAAAACATTGCTGAAGTGAACCTTGGTTTTGGCCTTTTTAGCCTCAGTGGCAACCGATTCAAACTCCCTAACCTTATTTTGCACCCAGCAGCCTTTGTCAACGAGCTTCTGCCATTCCTTGTCCATCGCGGCCTGTGCCTTAGGGTTCGATGCAATCTCTTTAGACGATAAGACCTTGGCAACATCGGCGTACATCTACGATCTGGAAAAGCTTCCGGTCATAAAGTTCTTTAAGTCGTTCCCGGTGTTCCTCACTACAGCCATGTAGGACGGGCATAGCGGGTACTGTTTTCACAGCTTCACGGTACAGTGCCTCGTTTTCCTCATGTAGCTTCTTCTCATGCTCGGCAATGGCTGTTGCCCTTTGTCTTTTCGACATAGCCTTCCATGCAGTATGATCGACAGCGTTACTTGGGGCGATTCTTGTTGTTCTTTTTGACCAAACATTCACCACTCCAAACATAACCATACGGTGGCTGATGCGCTGCTACTGCTGCGCTGGGCTTCAGCTTTTGCTTTACTGAAAACGGAACATCATCAATGCTGCTCGGGAATCAGACTCCGGCTCACCCTTGCGGGTGGCTTTCGCGTCCTTCGGCGGAGGATCTTTATGATGATCCGGACCAAATAGCTCTGGGAACATTTCATCCAGGTCTTGACTAAGTTGTTCCTGAATTTCGTCTTCGTTGTATCCCCGTTGGCAGACCAAGTGAAGTTATCCTGTTCGGCCACGTCCCCGAAATCCAATAGTTTTCGTGCCACATGTCTGACAAGTGCCGGGCAAAAAGCACCGATGGCGGAAGAGTTGTGATCAAAGTACTGCACATAAAACCCTTTGATGAAATGTTTGGCCTTACAGCCTTACGATCTCCTCCCATGATACCGGGATGTCCCCAGAGAACTGGTCCAGAAGGTTACGGATCTGCTGGCTAGCGTCAACTGCGATGTCTTCCAGGACGATGTCGTTGACTGGAACTCGACAGCTCTTTTGAAGCCCGCGCAAGCAATCCCGCACAGACGCGACAACGCGTGAGTGTTTTGGGGGGGTCAAAAAAGGCCGGTGTATTAGCAAATGACGTAAACCTGCCGGCCAGGGGATGCATGATTGCGGTGAGGCAACGTGGAAACAGCCATCAATGACTATGCCAGTCCACCCCTCCGGACTGCATTGCCTAAAGGCACACTTGCAGGTCGGAGGTGTGCCGCTACAGATGATCTCAGCGAGTTGTGATGCCGAGGACAGTGCTTTGGACAGCGAGGGTGTGCGTGTCCAAGAGAACACGAGGCGTGTGTGTCTCAAAACAGGCACCCATCTACCCTCGGCTTTCCAACGCTGTAGCAAACGCTTGATTGCATTCACCGTGATGTTTCGGCCCTGCAGGTCCCCACCCATGGCAATGAACAACGAATCTTGCTGATGGGAGATGGGAGGTCGGGGCGACTCTTGGAAATGAGGCGAATCGCCCATACTCCCCTCCTCCTTCGGAAACCTTCCTCGGTATTGCAGATTCGATTGACGACATAAACCCATGGCCCAGGTGACAAACGCCAGGCTGCCAATGCATACTGGCAATGTCACGGGAATTTGTGTCCGCATAAAGCAGCTGCGATGTTCTGGAGTTCGCCCCGCCGCTGCTTTTGAGAATGCAATTTGCTTGCTTTGTTAAATCCGCGACTCTGGGACTCAAGTCTCAGGCGCTTTACCGGACGGTGTGGTTCAAAGAGTTTGAGACTGCATGCACACTTCTGGTGCTGACGAAAGTTTAAAAGGGCGTAAACCCGTGGAGGATTTAGCGTTCCAACACGTTGGATCATCCCTCGCTCCCTGAGGGACGTGGGTGTGTCGGCGCATAACCGAATGACATCAAAAAAATGGTAGTTGTGTGACTCCCCGCAGCGCAAGCAAGCTGAGGAGGTGTTCATGGGCTCGTCTGTGCATGTTATCGGTTTCACCGACGCACAGTAGAGCCCCTAAAGAAGTGAATACGGGAGAAACAGGCACAACCTAATACAAAACAGAGTTATGCCAAAGCCTTTCCCAGCCGATGTCCCAAGGGTGCTGGCCGATACAACGGAGCAAAAAAATGGTCCTGCGTGAAGCCTTGGAAGCCAACATGGTCAGCCACACACCTGCACCAACACTCATGATAGTTTCAAAACTGCCCGCTCTACCGGTCCTACGACAGATGGACAAAAAGTTCAGAACGAGTAGACCATTCAGTGCTGCCACACAACATTGGGTGACGGCCGCACTGCCCGCATTTTCATCTAGTCACGGGAGGATCTCATCACGTCTGTGGCTCTTAGGCGTGCAAGCAGACATGGGAGTTGGTCATCTTTTGGTTTGACATCAACGTTCAAAGCATGCCCCAAATCAGACAAGTTTTTTCACATTTGTTCACTGCCTCGCTTCGGGTTTTGATGTTCGCTAAAAGCTTGCTGAACTTCTTGTTGTAAATGTCAAAGGTGGCCTTGTATGTATCACCCATCGCGTCCATGCTAGGCAATGAAGATAATGACTGAGACGGCTTCATTTTGCTGAAGAAACGGTTGGCCCTCGTGATCTCGAAGTTGTCGGCAAACAGGTTGGCAATGTCTAGCTCCACCCTCTGACGGACGATTTCGGGGTAGCTTTGCGAAGAACTGCGTCCTGGTGATCGCGGTGATGATGGTGGAGTGCTCGCCATCCTGTTGAGGCCTTCAAGCCCTCGGGGAGATGACTCATGTCGAAGGGGGTTCCTCCGGGGTGTGCTCGTATGCAAGTTGGGGCTGCGGGTACGCACTCGGGCACGATCTGGGGACTCCCGTGTGGATGGATCAATGCATCGGGTGGGATTGCTTCGGTCTGGTGTCTCTAGGCACTTCTTGAGGTACTCCAAGGTTGATTTCCACTTGACCGGGTTTGAGGTTGCGAGCGGGATGATGCGGAAGATCTCCCAAAACCGACGGCAAGTTTCCCTGGACATCGGTGTCATTGTCCATGTCTCGGCGTGCCAATGTTCACGTTGGGAAGGGCTACTGAGCATGATGCACCTCTCACGTCTGAGTTCATGATTTTCCTGCACATGGTTTTGCGTTCTGATTCGTCACGGATGCGGTCGATCTCTACGTGGATACCGGGGGGAACTCCATAGGCGACCTTGCGCAACTCCCTGGGAAGTTGGTACCGTATGTCCTCAAAATGTGATGGGGATAGAATTCGCAAGCACTCAAGTGCATGATCTGCTAGTCGTTGGGGAACCAAATCGGCATTGGTCCTCTCCTGTTCCCGTGCCCTTGTGCCCTTGTGCCCTTGTGCCCTTGTGCCCTTGTGTCCTTGTGCCCTTGTGCCCTTGTGCCCTTGTGCCCTTGTGCCCTTGTGCCCTTGTGCCCTTGTGCCCTTGTGCCCTTGTGCCCTTGTGCCCTTGTGCCCTTGCCTTCTGCCCTTGTATGTATGTATGTATGTATGTATGTATGTATGTAGATATGTATACATGTGTATTTATGTTTATATGTGTACATGCATATATAAATAAATAAATAAATATATATATATATATATACACACATATATGTATGTGTATATATGTATGTTTGTATGTATGTTTATATGTTTACATGTGTACATGTATATGTGTACATATGTATATATGTAAAAATGGAGTCTGGGGGCAATGGGTGTAGCACCTCACAGTTGCGCCGGTGCGCCGGTGCACCGCATGCAACTCGGTTACGCCGATGCGGCAGTGCGCCGTTGCGCCGCTGGAACACGGATGCGCCGATGCACCGGTGCGCCGGTGCGCCGACCCACCACATGGATGCACCGGTGCGCCGACGCCGGCAGGGCCGCTTGCGCCGGCTGCGCAGCTTGTGGAGCCTTGGACTGATAGGGCGGTCCTGTCTTTAAAACCAGAAGTCTTATCACCCTTGAACTCCGAGGATGGAGCCTCGGCCTAATGGGGCGCCCCTGATTTTGAAATCAGAACTCTTATCACCATTGAACTCCGAGGATGGAGC
This sequence comes from Symbiodinium sp. CCMP2592, assembly GCA_905221615.1. Classification (NCBI taxonomy): domain Eukaryota; class Dinophyceae; order Suessiales; family Symbiodiniaceae; genus Symbiodinium; species Symbiodinium sp. CCMP2592. The sequence goes on from CAJNDT010000690.1 coordinate 75,298, forward strand.
CTGGGACTGATGGGGCGCCCCTGGATTGAAAATGAGAACTCTTATCACCCTTGAACTCCGAGGATGGAGCCTTGGACTAATGTTGAGCCCCTGTTTTTAGAATCAGAACTCTTATCACCCTTGAACTTCGAGGATGGAGCCTTGGACTGATGGAGCGCCCCTGGTTTGAAAATTCAAACTCTTATCACCCTTGAACTCCGAGGATGAAGCCTTGGCATGTTGGGGCGGCCCTGATTTTAAAATCAGAACTCTTACCACCCTTGAACTCCGAGGATGGAGCCCTGGACTGATGGGGTGCCCCTGAGTGCAAAATCAGAACTCTTACCACCCTTGAACTTCGGGGATGGAGCCTCGGACTGATGCGGCGGTCCTGACTTTAAAGCCAGAAGTCTTATCACCCTTGAACTCCGAGGATGGAGCCTCGGACTGATGGGGCACCCCTGATTTCAAGATCAGAACTCTTATCACCATTGAACTCCGAGGATGGAGCCTGGGACTGATGGGGCGCCCCTGGATTAAAAATGAGAACTCTTACCGCCCTTGTACTCCGAGGATGGAGCCTTGGACTGATGGGGCGCCCCTGATCTTAAAATCAGAACTCTTACCACCCTTTAACTCCGAGGATGGAGCCTCGGACTGATAGGGCGCCCCTGGTTTTAATATGAAAACTCTTAACACCCTTGAACTCCGAGGACGGAGCCTCGGACTGATGGGGCGCCCCTGATTTTAAAATCAGAACTCTTACCACCCTTGAACTCCGAGGATGGAGCCTTGGACTGATGGGGCGCCCCTGATTTCAAAATCAGAACTCTTACCACCCATGAACTCCGAGGATGGAGCCCTGGACTGATGGGGGGCCCCTGATTTTAAAATCAGAACTCTTACCACCCTTGAACTTCGAGGATTGAGCCTTGGACTGATGGAGCGCCCCTGGTTTTCATATGAAAACTCTTATCACCCTTGAACTCCGAGGATGGGGCCTCGGAGTGATGGGGCGCCCCTGATTTCAAAATCAGAACTCTTACCACCCTGGAACTCCGAGGATGGAGCCTGGGACTGATGGGGCGCCCCTGGTTTTAAAATCAGAACTCTTACCACCCTTGAACTCCGAGGATGGAGCCTTGGACTGTTAGGGCGCCCCTGATTTTAAGATCAGAACTCTTACCGCCCTTGAACTCTGAGGATGGAGCCTTGGACTGATGGGGCGCCCTTGATATTAAAAAGAACAGAACTCTGACCACCCTTGAACTCCGAGGATGGAGTCTTGAACTAATGTTGAGCCCCTGGTTTTTAGAATCAGAACTCTTATCATCCTTGATCTCCGAAGACGGAGCCTCGGACTGATAGGGCGGTCCTGTCTTTAAAACCAGAACTCTTACCACCCTTGAACTCCGAGGATGGAGCCCTGGACTGATGGGGCGCCCCTGATTTTAAATCAGAACTCTATTCATGTTTATATGTATACATGTGTACATGTATATGTGTATATGTGTGTGGGTAATTATGTATTCTTGTGTAGATGCATATATTCAAACGTGTATATAAGTATATATGTATATGTGTATACGGGTTTTTGGGTATATATGTGTACGTGTACATATGTATATGTGTATGTATGCATGCATGTATGTATGTGTGTGTATATATATATGTATATATATATATGTATATAAGTAAGTGCGCCGACCCACCACATGGATGCACCGGTGCGCCGACGCCGGCAGGGCCGCTTGCGCCGGCTGCGCAGCTTGTGGAGCCTTGGACTGATAGGGCGGTCCTGTCTTTAAAACCAGAAGTCTTATCACCCTTGAACTCCGAGGATGGAGCCTCGGCCTGATGGGGCGCCCCTGATTTTGAAATCAGAACTCTTATCACCATTGAACTCCGAGGATGGAGCCTGGGACTGATGGGGCGCCCCTGGATTGAAAATGAGAACTCTTATCACCCTTGAACTCCGAGGATGGAGCCTTGGACTAATGTTGAGCCCCTGTTTTTAGAATCAGAACTCTTATCACCCTTGAACTTCGAGGATGGAGCCTTGGACTGATGGAGCGCCCCTGGTTTGAAAATTCAAACTCTTATCACCCTTGAACTCCGAGGATGAAGCCTTGGCATGTTGGGGCGGCCCTGATTTTAAAATCAGAACTCTTGTACACTAGCTAGCGTATCCTCCCGCCACCTCCCTCTACACCTCCGGGGAGTACGTAGCAAGCCTAGCTTAAGCTAGCTGGCTTCACGCAGTAGCACGGACAACACGAACTTCTCTCTTTTTAGCGTTGTGGCGAAGTCCCGCGTTAGCCCGGAGAAGAACTCTAGCCTTTGGCTAGCTAATCGCGAAGTCCCGCGTTAGCCCGGAGGCGAAGTCCCGCGTTAGCCCGGAGAAGAACTCTAGCCTTTGGCTAGCTAATCTCCAGGGTGGGTTGGGTGGGCACTCGAAATTTGCCCCCCAATAGCTGGGGGCCTTTCAGCACAATGGCCACGGAGTAGCACTGCTTCACCGGCCATGTGCAGACACTCTAGCAAACAGACAAGCTTCGTTCTGTTTAGCTTCAGAGGAAAACCCCTTCGACGTTTTCTAGCGAAACACCTTCGATGTTTCCCAAAGGGATACTAGCGCTAGCATACACTGTCGTACCTCGTCCCTCGGCACGAGTGCGTACACTAGCTAGCGTATCCTCCCGCCACCTCCCTCTACACCTCCGGGGAGTACGTAGCAAGCCTAGCTTAAGCTAGCTGGCTTCACGCAGTAGCACGGACAACACGAACTTCTCTCTTTTTAGCGTTGTGGCGAAGTCCCGCGTTAGCCCGGAGAAGAACTCTAGCCTTTGGCTAGCTAATCTCCTTGCGCAGCCGTAGGGCTACCAGGGACCTAGCTTACGGGCCTTCTTAGCGAACCTTGGAGCCTTCGGCTCTCCGGTCCTTTTCCTCACTCCTAGCTCTTGGAAGTAGCTAGCCGAGTGTTCGAGGAGACGGCCCAGCACGCGCCACTCTAGCTTCCCCCCCTCCAGGTTCACCCTGAAGTCCGGGGAGAAACTAGCGAAGTTCTCGTTCGTGAGGTCGTCCGCTAGCTGGTTCAGATCTCTGCGGATCCCCTGTAGCTGAAGCTCACAGTTCTTAGCGGAGAGTTCCTCTGCTAGCTCCATCAACACCAGGGTCGACGGGAACTTCGTCGTCATAGCCTTCTTCAGTAGCGCTTCGTTGGACTGGTTGTCAGTGTAGCCACGGATGGCCACCTTGGAGGTCTTCTTAGCATCCCCTTCCGGTACCCAGAGCCTCACACCAACCAGAGTAGCCAGTAGCTCCAGCGCGGCTATGACCTTGTTCGGGTCTCCTTTAGCGAAGGCCCAGGGGGCCCATTCCTCCTTCACCTCTAGCGAGAACCAGGAACCGTGGCAGCCGTCCACTAGCTCGAGGAAGCCCCCAATCCAGGCACGTCCGTTCTCGGCCTTAGCGTCGGTGTAAAAGGAGAGCGGTGCCGCCCCGTCCAATAGCGAGGCCGGCTTTTGGAGACGACCCCCCGCTGCTAAACGGTCTGCTAGCCAGCCACAAAGGACGCGAATCATCGTGGGTAGCGTGAGGATCCCCAGCTTCCCTTGTACGGCTGAAGACCAGGCGTGTAGCGGTCCCAAGAAGGGGCGTTCCCAGTCTAGCGCCATGGAAGCAAAACCCAGGCGCCCTAGCCCCTGAGCAAAGGGCCGGGCCTCGCACTTCCCGTCCCGGACTAGCTTCCGTAGCCATTCCACTAGCCAGTCGGTTCTCTTCTGAGACAGACCTAGCCTCCAGGTGGAGTACTCCGTCTCCATGCCTAGCCACTCCACCCGAAATCCCCCCCTCGTCTTGGCCCACTTGAAGGGGTACCCAAGACTAGCGAGGAAGAGATAGCTTAGCGGGATCCCCATGCGCCCTCTAGCCCCCCGGCCCAAGGACTCGAGGTCGTCGGCATAGAGGAGCATGTCTAGCGGGAACGATGGCCCTAGCAGGTGGTACGTGAGCCGAAGCCCACACGCCGCTATGCGGGTCCACCAGTAGCTCGCGCAGGATAGCCCGAAGGTCCCCACCAGGTTAACGTAAACCGTCTGGCTGTCGGGGTCCCCCGGTGTAGCTTCCTCGGTGTCGATCTGACACCCCAAGTAGCCATGCTCTCCTTCAGCATGCTTGTAGCGTCGGTGAGCCTTAGCGATGTCGCCCACCACGGAGAAAGCCACCTCGTTAGCGTCGATGTGTTCCCGAAGTAGCTGCTTCTTCTCCCTAGCTCCCGGGGCCCGGATCTTATCCCTGCACTTGATGCGGTGGTTGACCCGGACCCCGTGAGTAGCGTCGTGGATCATCCTCTTCTTTCCACTAGCTTCGTCCTCGACGATGACAGCTAGCGCGGCGATGGCTCGATGCTCGCCATAGCGGGCTTTGAACTCGCCTAGCGTCATCTTGACCATGGCCCTCCGCCACGTCCTCTTCGAACTTCTCCCTAGCGAACTCCCGGTACTCCTCCACCGAGGAGTAGTTCGGGACCCAGGCTAGCGCCGCCTCCCAAGGGGCGTTCTCCAAAGGCCACTTTAGCTGTTCCTAGCTCGAAGACGTGGGGAGTGCGAGGTAGCGGGTCTCTCACCCCCACCGGCAGCCCCTCCTCGGCCTGGAGGAGGAAGTCCCTGTCGGGATCGCCGGCCGCGGTCAGTAGCGCCCGAATGAGGCGGAGGTATAGCGGTTGCCCCGGGGCCACCTTCAGCAGCTCCGGGTCCCCCAAGTCGTTAGCTTCCAGCCACTCTTTCCAGATCAAGCGTAGCTGCTCCTGGAGGTCTTCGGAGCTAGCCAGGGCACAGCCCTTGGCCCCTCCGGCCGCCATTCGGAAGGCTTCCTTCTCTAGCTCCGCCTCCGAACCCACCTTAGCGAGGATCACCTCCATCATCTTCTCCCGTAGCCAGTTCCAGTTGGGACCATCGGCATAGCTGCGGGTAGCGTGGGGCCAGCGTCCTGGGGAGCAGAGGCCCCCACCATCGTGGTAGCTCTTGTTGCCACCTAGCTGTTGGCAGGTCCTTGGTGGTCCTGAACCCCCTAGCACTCGCGGACCCTCCGGCTCACAGGTCGGGAAGGTCTCGGGTAGCGGGCACTCCGGCCTAGCGCCACCCCCCTCCCCCTGGGCAGCGGTAGCAGGGTGCTGGCAGGAGTCCAGAATTAGGGTAGCCAGCCACTGGCACATCCTAGCGGGCCACTTCTCGGAACCTGAGGTCTTGAAGGGGCCCTTAGCGGTGCGCTTGAACATGCGACCCAAGGTAGCAGCAGAAGGCAGCGGTCCTGTGTAGCAGCCCTTTTTGTCATAGCACGGCAGGCCTTCGTGCACAAAGTCCGGCATAGCGGAAGAACACTTCAGGAGTAGCCGTGTCGGCTTAGCGTATGGCGTACCAAAACTAGCCTGGTGGAAGGCCACGGTCCGTAGCCCCTTTTGCAGAAGGTCGGCTAGCGGCGGCCACTGCCACATAGAGGCCGGCCGTGTCCCTTGGTGCGGGCCCTTAGCGAGGGCCCCAAGGTCCTCGGGCTGCTCCATGGCAAGGAAAATAGCTGCACCGTCGGCCACGAGGTTAGCGACCTCGAAGCTGAAATCCGCAAAAATGTTGCCCAGGATAGCGCGGTCTCGCTCTGCAGGTGTTAGCGTTTCCAGACCTCGGGGAAACTCGTAGCTGCGCACCGGGCGAGGCCCTTGAAAGTTAGCCCAAGGTGCTCTGGAGAAGCTAGCGCACGGCGGGGAGAGCACCACCGCGTCGAACGTAGCAGGTCGACACATTCGACCCGCACATCTTTCCCGAGCTCTGCCGCTAGCTGGTGCAGGCAGTGCGCTACATCTAGCCGGCGTGAGGTACCTGAAAAGAGGTACAGCACCCGTAGCGGCTTTGTCGGCGTAGCGGCCGGCGCTGCCGGCGTAGCGGCCGGTGAGTCTGGCGTAGCATCCCCCCCGGGGGGGGTCACAGGCACTGAGGGCGCAGCCGCCGTAGCGGGTCAGTTGGAGGGCTTGTCCTCCTTAGCTGCGTCGGTCTGCTTGCTCGGGCACTTGGTAGCTGGGTGCTTGCCGAAGCATAGCGAGCAAACGTGCTCGAAGTGGCACTTGCTGCCATTCTTGCATCCCTTAGCATTGTAGCGGAAGCAGATGGGCTTCCCCTGCGGGGTGCGATCGGCACCCAGGCGCTTCTTAGCTTTGCCCCCTTTGGGGGGGCCGTCTTTGCCTTTGCCCTTCCCCTTGGGGGTCTTAGCGGGCCGGTCCTCTGTGGCGGTCCAGGGCTGCGGCCGCTTGGCATGGAGGGCTAGCGGCGTCGTGAAGTGCCGCTCCTTCACGCTAGCGTCCTTGTAGGCCAGGACTAGCGCAGCACCGAAGGAGTAGCCGGCTGTGGCCATGACCTTGTAGGCGTGCTTCCTGATAGCGTGCTCGTAGCTGAGGACCAAGGTCCACGGGGGCACTAGCGACCCCGAGTCCGCACTGGACCGGAGACCATAGCAATAGTCTCCGAGGAGATAGTCCTTATAGCGCTCGAAGAGGGCCATGTTGACATCCTTTAGCTCCTCTCGATTGGGGTGTCTTAGCTGCATCATAATTAGCGTGTTCTGGAGGACCGTGAGCCGCAGCCGTAGCTGCTCCGGCCCAGAGGGCATGGGGGCCCTAGCTCCGCCCTTCTTCATGGATAGCGTGCCATTGCCGTTCCAGACGGGCAGTAGCGTGTCAGGATCCCACTCGTCCCGGCTGATGACCTCGGTTAGCGGCTCCGCTCGGAACTCGCCAGATTCGACCTATCTTCTTCTCGATGTACTCCTTAGCGGGAGTCTGCTTGTCCTCCAGGTCTCCGAACTTAGCTGTGAAGGCCTGGCGCATGGCCATGTAATCTGTAGCGGGGATGGGCTTCGCCCAATCCCGGACCTCATGCGTAGCCTCCGCCTCCGCTTGCCGCTCGGAGCGGGAATTAGCGGTCCGCCATGCGATGGTGACCCCCGCGGCCTGAGCGCGGCTAGCGAGCGAGGTGGACGGCTCAATTGCAAAGCTGTCCTTTAGCATCTTCTTGAGGTCCGCCTCATCTGTTGCCGAGGCTGCGAACTTAGCGACGGTATCAATACCGTTGGAAAAGAGCTCGGATTGGATAGCATCCGAGACTTTATGTTGCACTAGCAGGAAACGAAGCTCGCTGCTTCCGAGGGCTAGCTTCTTCGCCAGAGCCTCTGCCATGGTAGCCGGCACGACGGGCCCTACGCTACCCTAAGGAAAAATGTGAAAAGAAAAATTCCTGCTAGCACATTGGGGAAAAGCTCCTAGCGTGAGAGTGTGTCTGGGAGTGCCGGTCGATAGCTTTCGCTGAAAGGGGTCACTGCAGCAGAGAGCGGCCCTAGCAGCACCACCGACCCCGGCCCCGCCCCCCCCCAAGACTCTCGACACTCTCTCGCTCTAGCCGTCCCTTCTTTCTGGCTGCCGACATGTGTGTAGCATGACTGTAGCGCGCACACACTGGCAACTGTAGCGAGGGACGCCCCTGACTTTTGCTGCGGCTAGCGGTCGGCAGCAGAGGGCGCTGCAAGGTAGCCACATGCAAGACAAAAGTAGCGGGTGCAAGTAGCGAGGCCGGGGCCTGTAGCGAGGCAGGGGGCTGCCTGTTTTAGCGGCCGCCCCAATCCTCCCCGCGGCTCCACTGCTTGCACCCATCACAACAGTGAGTAGCGTGGTCGTCACACTTAAACCACATCCGCCTGTTACAGGCTCTTAGCGAACAGACCTCGCAGGTCGTAGCGCACCTGAAAATACAGGCGTTAGCGTCCCAGTGGCCAAGGGAGTAGCGGCAGCGATTCGGCTGGTACTGCGTATAGCAGCTAGGTAGCAGCATGGAAAGCAGCTCGCTAGCGCGCTCCCCTTGGGGCGTGTTAGCGGGAGGGTGAGTGTAGCGACACATCAGTGCCACGTCCTCCCTCCCTAGCGAGTACAGGTGCTCCCCGTGGTGGATAGCACCCTTGACTAGCGTGCCATCATAGCCTTTGCCATAGCGGGGGTTGGGTCCCCTGCCCTTCCCCTTCTCGAAGCGCTGGTCCCAGGAACCTAGCGGCCACAGATCGCGGTCAATAGCGGACCACGAGAGCTCGAGGTACCAGTAGCTCTCCCCTCTGGGGAGACTGTTAGCGTGGGCCCCCGGAGGGGGCCGGGCTCTCCCCTTTAGCGCGACGCTCACTGGCGTGCCCTTAGCGGCCCGGACATTGTCGGGCATGCCCCCCGCTTGCTGGATAGCGCGATCCTGCTGGAGTTCGCGGCGTAGCAACTCCAGGTAGCGGTCGGGGTCCTCGAATAGCGTGCCCCACGTGTAGTCGAACACATTGATCGTAGCGGGCGGCTGGCCCTTGCCGTCTTTGCCCTCGGCCGGCCTGCCCTTAGCGCCCTTGCCTCGGCTCCGGCCCGGGCTGGTAGCGCGAGGGGGCGAGGGGCTAGCGGCTCTCGGCCCCATCTCCATGAACCTTCTAGCGGCCGACTCTGCCGGCGTCGGGTCTGTGCTAGCGGGTGCCGCAGTGTCGGCGGCAGTAACGGCCACCGACGCCGGGTCAGCACTGCCGGTAGCTGTTGCATCTGTGGTAGCGGCCTCCTCTGCGGCCTGCAGGGAGGCTTTGCTAGCGGCCACCGCCTGCTGGTACTCCAGCTCGGCGGCCTGTTCCTCTTTAGCGAGCCGCTCCGCGGCTTCCTTCCGCTTCTCTGCTAGCGCGGCCGCTGCGACCCTCTGGTCGTGCTCAGCCTTCTCCCTAGCGGCTGCGGCCTCCGCGTCTCTGCGGGCCTTGGCCTTAGCAGCGCTAGCGGCTGCATTAGCAGCAGCAAGCTGGTCTAGCTGGGCCTTTGTTGCTGCAGCGGCGGCCTCTGTAGCGGCGAACCTTTGCGTGAGGCCCGCGGACATAGCTTCGTCCAGGCTAGCGATGTCCTCTTGGGACAAGTCGGCCCAGCTGGTAGCGGACAGAACCCGCCGCTCCATCAGGTTAGCGGGGCTCTGCTGGCGTAGCCCGGCCCCTATCCACTTTCGTGGCGGGGACTCTTTGTCTAGCCTCTCGATCGCCTCCTGCGACATAGCGATCAGCTCCTGTAGCAGAGGCTTGTCGAGATAGCGGTGCAGCCCATCCGTGCACTCTGAAGGCCGAAACCTTAGCGCCTTCCGAAGACCGCGGAGGGTCTCCGGAAGGTAGTCTCCACTAGCGGGCTGTTCTGCCGTAGCTGGACCACCTGGTGGCCCCGCGCCCTTAGGCGTTGTAGCAGTGGCATCCTTTCCTTTGCCACCCATAGCGGCGCCCAAGGCACGGATCAGGTGAAACGACTATCGAAAATCTAGCTACCTTAGGGTAGCGAAGCCGAGGGCTAGCGTGGAGGGAGGTTTAGCACAGTCACTGGCTCCTGCGCCTAGCTCCTTTGTTGCCCTGTTGCCTAGCGGGGTCCAAACCCGCACGTTTCGTAGCGCCTTCCTCCGCTCCTTAGCTCCTTCCTGCAGGACGGACCTAGCGCAGACACTGGCTCCTCTCCTAGCTCCTGTGTTCCCTGGGTGGCCAGCAAAGGGGTCCCCCGGCCCCGGTTTCCTAGCGCCTGCCTTCGCTCCTTGCTCCTCCTACAGCGCACTAGCGGAACACGAAAGCACAACACAAGCAACACAGCAAGTGACATGTAGCAAGAACGTGGTTCCCTCCACTCTCTTCTTTCTCCCCTCCCCCCCCCCCCCCCCCCCCCCCCCCCCCCCCCCCCCCCCCCCCCCCCCCCCCCCCCCCCCCGAGCACACCCCCTTTAAAAACTAGCGGCGTTTCGCAAGGGAGGGAAGAGAGAGAGAGAGAGGGAGACAGAGGGGAAAGGAAAAGAGGGTGCCGACCTAGCAGCCTTTCTAGCCTCAGTGCGAGTGCGAGTTCGGCGGCTTAGCACGCCCTGCGCTCAAGGATGACTGCTAGCGGACCCCGTTGCGTGATCCTCCGGGGCCTCGTCATCTTCCGAGTTAGCGAGCGATCCTTCGCTAGCGTCCCCTTCGGAGATAGCCCCCTGGTTCGGCCAGCATAGCTTGCACACATGTGTGTACTCATGCGGCTCCGGAACCGAATCAAAAACCCTAGCGTTGCGGAAAGCCCGTCGCTTTCCCATCCAGCAACCTGTAGCGCCCGCCTTGTGCAGGCGGAAAATGGCACCCGGGACCTCTACGATTACATAGCTGCCCTGGCTGCGGTCGGGAACCCTGGCCTGCTTCTTAGCGGGCCGTTCCACGACCTCTGCAGAGGCCTCGGAGCTACTCCCGGGCACTAGCGGTTCCACTGGCTCTTCGGGCCCCTCGGGAACTAGCTCTTCCGCCTCTGTCGGGACTCCTAGCAGGCCCTCCATCCAGATCTTTCGCAGCCTCGCCGCCATGTGGATAGCTTGGCTGTGGGTTAGCTTGGCCCTCTCTTCCAGCCAGGGCTCCAGATCCGCGGCGATTTCACGCTCGTCGAGCGCCTCGTAGCGGTCGTCCCCCCTAGCTGTCTTAGCGAAGAGAGCTTGGAGACGGGACACCCGACCCGCAAAGGATCTAGCGTACACGTCGGAACCCTCGGGTTTCCAACGCCCTAGCAGATCCTTATCTTGCGGGGGGATCTCCTTTAGCGCCAACCCTGTTGGTAGCACTGAGCGCTCACTGTGCTCCGTCCAATAGCCCTGGACCTCTCGCGGGTAGCCCATGATAGCCAGCAGCCCCGCGGTTGCCACCATAGCGTCCGCGTAGGTAGCCATCTTCTTCTCTAGCTGCCCCGCCCGGCCCAGCCGCGGCATGAGGTAGTCCCGGGCGTAGTTAGCGTGGGCCTTGAGGAGGTCGAAGCCGGTCACCAGCCAGCTCTTAGCGACCAGAAAGGCGTGCTCGGACACCACGACCGGTAGCTCCTTGACCCTCCTCGTAGCGCCGGACGTCTTGGTCTTCCGGAGGATGGTGGTGAGTCGCCCCTCCACCATCACTAGCTCGGCCGGCAAGATAGCCTGGAGGTCCGACCATCTTAGCGTGGCCCAAACCTTGACCAACTTAGCCCAGGCCCAGATCCGCCAGCCTGCCGCCAGGGCGGGGTTGATGACCACGAGCTCTAGCTGCACCAGCATGTAGACAGGGTAGCGGGGCGCTCTCTTGATCAGGGGGGCGCCCTCCGCTAGCTGCTCCACTATGCTATCCTTAGCGGCCCAAACCAGGCGACCAAAGGTGGTCCGTAGCTCCACCGGGAAGTCGGCCACCTTCTCCACCCAAGAGATAGCCTTAAGAATAGCTTCAGGGACTGACCGGCCGCAGGGTTCATCACTCCTAGCGAGGAGGTAATCCACCAGGTCCGCGGCGGTGCCCGGAGGCGGCCTGAGCTTAGCTGCGTGGAGCCATTGGCGCCACTGCCTGTAGTAGCTCAGGTAGCGCTTCAACGTGGAAGCCCGGGTCTTCCCTGGAAGCAACATAGCTGCCCTCGCGGGGTCCAGACTCCCGTGCAGCTTAGCGAGAACTGGGGCATGTATCTCTAGCAGCTCCTCACGGAGCTTCCTCGCCCAAACGTCTAGCAGTCGCTCCTCTCTAGCCGCACTGATCGTGCTGGGCTGTAGCGTCTTTCGGTTCCGCTCCCCGGGAGGAGGTCTTAGCGGCGCCGGTGGCTGAAGCACCGCCTCTTCGTCCTCTTCCCTTGGGGTCGGTAGCGGCGGCATCCGGGCTCTCCAGGTGATATCGTCCTGGAAGTAGCCGTGCACCCTCTGATAGACCGTAGCTTCCTGCCGTGCTTCCTGTAGCCAGCAGTAAACGCCATCCCATAGCCACGGCTGGTATGGGATACCTAGCTCTCGTGCTAGCTGCTTGGCAACGTCCTCCGCGTCGTCCAGGTCCACCACCGCTAGCTCCAAGACCCCAAACCCCTGGCTGGTGAGATGCCGGTAGGCCCTGTCTAGCGTGCGCCTACGTTCCTGCTGGACCGTAGCCTGCGCCTCTAGCTCTGCCTCCATCTCCCAGCCCTCGAAGAGCAGCCCCGTCTCCTCGGGCTGCGGGTCACTAGCTGGGGTCTGCGGGACCCACGAGGGTACCTCCCCGGAGGGAGCCCCCGCGGTGTCGTCCCCCCCTAGCGTGGGTACCTCGGTAGGACACGAACCACTTAGCGGGGGCGGGGAATCCCCAACCACAGTAGCGCAGTCGACGGCTGTAGCTGCTGCGCCATCTGGCGTGGTCGGCGCCAGGGTAGCGTCGCTGTCCGACATGGCAGCGCACCCAAAGCAGGGCTAATTAGCCCTGTTCCCCTTCCTACCCCCACTCGAAATTTGCCCCCCAATAGCTGGGGGCCTTTCAGCACAATGGCCACGGAGTAGCACTGCTTCACCGGCCATGTGCAGACACTCTAGCAAACAGACAGGCTTCGTTCTGTTTAGCTTCAGAGGAAAACCCCTTCGACGTTTTCTAGCGAAACACCTTCGATGTTTCCCAAAGGGATACTGGCGCTAGCATACACTGTCGTACCTCGTCCCTCGGCACGAGTGCACCACCCTTGAACTCCGAGGATGGAGCCCTGGACTGATGTGGTGCCCCTGAGTGCAAAATCAGAACTCTTACCACCCTTGAACTTCGGGGATGGAGCCTCGGACTGATGCGGCGGTCCTGACTTTAAAGCCAGAAGTCTTATCACCCTTGAACTCCGAGGATGGAGCCTCGGAGTGATGGGGCACCCCTGATTTCAAGATCAGAACTCTTATCACCATTGAACTCCGAGGATGGAGCCTGGGACTGATGGGGCGCCCCTGGATTAAAAATGAGAACTCTTACCACCCTTGTACTCCGAGGATGGAGCCTTGGACTGATGGGGCGCCCCTGATCTTAAAATCAGAACTCTTACCACCCTTTAACTCCGAGGATGGAGCCTCGGACTGATAGGGCGCCCCTGGTTTTAATATGAAAACTCTTAACACCCTTGAACTCCGAGGATGGAGCCTCGGACTGATGGGGCGCCCCTGATTTTAAAATCAGAACTCTTACCACCCTTGAACTCCGAGGATGGAGCCTTGGACTGATGGGGCGCCCCTGATTTCAAAATCAGAACTCTTACCACCCATGAACTCCGAGGATGGAGCCCTGGACTGATGGGGGGCCCCTGATTTTAAAATCAGAACTCTTACCACCCTTGAACTTCGAGGATTGAGCCTTGGACTGATGGAGCGCCCCTGGTTTTCATATGAAAACTCTTATCACCCTTGAACTCCGAGGATGGAGCCTCGGAGTGATGGGGCGCCCCTGATTTCAAAATCAGAACTCTTACCACCCTTGAACTCCGAGGATGGAGCCTTGGACTGATGGGGCGCCCCTGGTTTTAAAATCAGAACTCTTACCGCCCTTGAACTCCGAACTCCGAGGATGGAGCCTTGGACTGATGGGGCGCCCTTGATATTAAAAAGAACAGAACTCTGACCACCCTTGAACTCCGAGGATGGAGTCTTGAACTAATGTTGAGCCCCTGGTTTTAGAATCAGAACTCTTATCATCCTTGATCTCCGAAGACGGAGCCTCGGACTGATAGGGCGGTCCTGTCTTTAAAACTAGAACTCTTACCTCCCTTGAACTCCGAGGATGGAGCCCTGGACTGATGGGGCGCCCCTGATTTTAAATCAGAACTCTATTCATGTTTATATGTATACATGTGTACATGTATATGTGTATATGTGTGTGGGTAATTATGTATTCTTGTGTAGATGCATATATTCAAATGTGTATATAAGTATATATGTATATGTGTATACGCGTTTTTGGTATATATGTGTACGTGTACATATGTATATGTGTATGTATGCATGCATGTATGTATGTGTGTATATATATATGTATATATGTATATAAGTAGGTGCGCCGACCCACCACATGGATGCACCGGTGCGCCGACGCCGGCAGGGCCGCTTGCGCCGGCTGCGCAGCTTGTGGAGCCTTGGACTGATAGGGCGGTCCTGTCTTTAAAACCAGAAGTCTTATCACCCTTGAACTCCGAGGATGGAGCCTCGGCCTGATGGGGCGCCCCTGATTTTGAAATCAGAACTCTTATCACCATTGAACTCCGAGGATGGAGCCTGGGACTGATGGGGCGCCCCTGGATTGAAAATGAGAACTCTTATCACCCTTGAACTCCGAGGATGGAGCCTTGGACTAATGTTGAGCCCCTGTTTTTAGAATCAGAACTCTTATCACCCTTGAACTTCGAGGATGGAGCCTTGGACTGATGGAGCGCCCCTGGATTGAAAATTCAAGCTCTTATCACCCTTGAACTCCGAGGATGAAGCCTTGGCATGTTGGGGCGGCCCTGACTTTAAAATCAGAACTCTTACCACCCTTGAACTCCGAGGATGGAGCCCTGGACTGATGGGGTGCCCCTGAGTGCAAAATCAGAACTCTTACCACCTTTGAACTTCGGGGATGGAGCCTCGGACTGATGCGGCGGTCCTGACTTTAAAGCCAGAAGTCTTATCACCCTTGAACTCCGAGGATGGAGCCTCGGAGTGATGGGGCACCCCTGATTTCAAGATCAGAACTCTTATCACCATTGAACTCCGAGGATGGAGCCTGGGACTGATGGGGCGCCCCTGATTTCAAAATCAGAACTCTTACCACCCAGAACTCCGAGGATGGAGCCCTGGACTGATGGGGGGCCCCTGATTTTAAAATCAGAACTCTTACCACCCTTGAACTTCGAGGATTGAGCCTTGGACTGATGGAGCGCCCCTGGTTTTCATATGAAAACTCTTATCACCCTTGAACTCCGAGGATGGAGCCTCGGACTGATGGGGCGCCCCTGATTTTAAAATCAGAACTCTTACCACCCTTGAACTCCGAGGATGGAGCCTTGGACTGATGGGGCGCCCCTGATTTCAAAATCAGAACTCTTACCACCCATGAACTCCGAGGATGGAGCCCTGGACTGATGGGGGGCCCCTGATTTTAAAATCAGAACTCTTACCACCCTTGAACTTCGAGGATTGAGCCTTGGACTGATGGAGCGCCCCTGGTTTTCATATGAAAACTCTTATCACCCTTGAACTCCGAGGATGGAGCCTCGGAGTGATGGGGCGCCCCTGATTTCAAAATCAGAACTCTTACCACCCTGGAACTCCGAGGATGGAGCCTTGGACTGATGGGGCGCCCCTGGTTTTAAAATCAGAACTCTTACCACCCTTGAACTCCGAGGATGGAGCCTTGGACTGTTAGGGCGCCCCTGATTTTAAGATCAGAACTCTTACCGCCCTTGAACTCCGAGGATGGAGCCTTGGACTGATGGGGCGCCCTTGATATTAAAAAGAACAGAACTCTGACCACCCTTGAACTCCGAGGATGGAGTCTTGAACTAATGTTGAGCCCCTGGTTTTAGAATCAGAACTCTTATCATCCTTGATCTCCGAAGACGGAGCCTCGGACTGATAGGGCGGTCCTGTCTTTAAAACCAGAACTCTTACCACCCTTGAACTCCGAGGATGGAGCCCTGGACTGATGGGGCGCCCCTGATTTTAAATCAGAACTCTATTCATGTGTATATGTATACATGTGTACATGTATATGTGTATATGTGTGTGGGTAATTATGTATTCTTGTGTAGATGCATATATTCAAATGTGTATATAAGTATATATGTATATGTGTATACGCGTTTTTGGGTATATATGTGTACGTGTACATATGTATATGTGTATGTATGCATGCATGTATGTATGTGTATATATATATATATATATGTATATATGTATATATGTATATAAGTAAGTGCGCCGACCCACCACATGGATGCACCGGTGCGCCGACGCCGGCAGGGCCGCTTGCGCCGGCTGCGCAGCTTGTGGAGCCTTGGACTGATAGGGCGGTCCTGTCTTTAAAACCAGAAGTCTTATCACCCTTGAACTCCGAGGATGGAGCCTCGGCCTGATGGGGCGCCCCTGATTTTGAAATCAGAACTCTTATCACCATTGAACTCCGAGGATGGAGCCTGGGACTGATGGGGCGCCCCTGGATTGAAAATGAGAACTCTTATCACCCTTGAACTCCGAGGATGGAGCCTTGGACTAATGTTGAGCCCCTGTTTTTAGAATCAGAACTCTTATCACCCTTGAACTTCGAGGATGGAGCCTTGGACTGATGGAGCGCCCCTGGTTTGAAAATTCAAACTCTTATCACCCTTGAACTCCGAGGATGAAGCCTTGGCATGTTGGGGCGGCCCTGATTTTAAAATCAGAACTCTTACCACCCTTGAACTCCGAGGATGGAGCCCTGGACTGATGGGGTGCCCCTGAGTGCAAAATCAGAACTCTTACCACCCTTGAACTTCGGGGATGGAGCCTCGGACTGATGCGGCGGTCCTGACTTTAAAGCCAGAAGTCTTATCACCCTTAAACTCCGAGGATGGAGCCTCGGAGTGATGGGGCGCCCCTGATTTCAAAATCAGAACTCTTACCACCCTGGAACTCCGAGGATGGAGCCTTGGACTGATGGGGCGCCCCTGGTTTTAAAATCAGAACTCTTACCACCCTTGAACTCCGAGGATGGAGCCTTGGACTGTTAGGGAGCCCCTGATTTTAAGATCAGAACTCTTACCGCCCCTGAACTCCGAGGATGGAGCCTTGGACTGATGGGGCGCCCTTGATATTAAAAAGAACAGAACTCTGACCACCCTTGAACTCCGAGGATGGAGTCTTGAACTAATGTTGAACCCCTGGTTTTAGAATCAGAACTCTTATCATCCTTGATCTCCGAAGACGGAGCCTCGGACTGATAGGGCGGTCCTGTCTTTAAAACTAGAACTCTTACCACCCTTGAACTCCGAGGATGAAGCCTTGGCATGTTGGGGCGCCCCTGATTTTAAAATCAGAACTCTTACCACCCTTGAACTTCGAGGATTGAGCCTTGGACTGATGGAGCGCCCCTGGTTTTCATATGAAAACTCTTATCACCCTTGAACTCCGAGGATGGAGCCTCGGGGTGATGGGGCGCCCCTGATTTCAAAATCAGAACTCTTACCACCCTTGAACTCCGAGGATGGAGCCTTGGACTGATGGGGCGCCCCTGGTTTTAAAATCAGAACTCTTACCACCCTTGAACTCCGAGGATGGAGCCTTGGACTGTTAGGGCGCCCCTGATTTTAAGATCAGAACTCTTACCGCCCTTGAACTCCGAGGATGGAGCCTTGGACTGATGGGGCGCCCTTGATATTAAAAAGAACAGAACTCTGACCACCCTTGAACTCCGAGGATGGAGTCTTGAACTAATGTTGAGCCCCTGGTTTTAGAATCAGAACTCTTACGGACTGATAGGGCGGCCCTGTCTTTAAAACCAGAACTCTTATCATCCTTGATCTCCGAAGACGGAGCCTCGGACTGATAGGGCGCCCCTGATTTTAAATCAGAACTCTATTCATGTTTATATGTATACATGTGTACATGTATATGTGTATATGTGTGTGGGTAATTATGTATTCTTGTGTAGATGCATATATTCAAATGTGTATATAAGTATATATGTATATGTGTATACGCGTTTTTGGGTATATATGTGTACGTGTACATATGTATATGTGTATGTATGCATGCATGTATGTATGTGTATGTATATATATATATATATGTATATATGTATATAAGTAAGTGCGCCGACCCACCACATGGATGCACCGGTGTGCCGACGCCGGCAGGGCCGCTTGCGCCGGCTGCGCAGCTTGTGGAGCCTTGGACTCATAGGGCGGTCCTGTCTTTAAAACCAGAAGTCTTATCACCCTTGAACTCCGAGGATGGAGCCTCGGCCTGATGGGGCGCCCCTGATTTTGAAATCAGAACTCTTATCACCATTGAACTCCGAGGATGGAGCCTGGGACTGATGGGGCGCCCCTGATTTTGAAATCAGAACTCTTATCACCATTGAACTCCGAGGATGGAGCCTGGGACTGATGGGGCGCCCCTGGATTGAAAATGAGAACTCTTATCACCCTTGAACTCCGAGGATGGAGCCTTGGACTAATGTTGAGCCCCTGTTTTTAGAATCAGAACTCTTATCACCCTTGAACTTCGAGGATGGAGCATTGGACTGATGGAGCGCCCCTGGTTTGAAAATTCAAACTCTTATCACCCTTGAACTCCGAGGATGAAGCCTTGGCATGTTGGGGCGGCCCTGATTTTAAAATCAGAACTCTTACCACCCTTGAACTCCGAGGATGGAGCCCTGGACTGATGGGGTGCCCCTGAGTGCAAAATCAGAACTCTTACCACCTTTGAACTTCGGGGATGGAGCCTCGGACTGATGCGGCGGTCCTGACTTTAAAGCCAGAAGTCTTATCACCCTTGAACTCCGAGGATGGAGCCTCGGAGTGATGGGGCACCCCTGATTTCAAGATCAGAACTCTTAGCACCATGGAACTCCGAGGTGGGACTGATGGGGCGCCCCTGGATTAAAAATGAGAACTCTTACCTTCCTTGTACTCCGAGGATGGAGCCTTGGACTGATGGGGCGCCCCTGATCTTAAAATCAGAACTCTTACCACCCTTTAACTCCGAGGATGGAGCCTCGGACTGATAGGGCGCCCCTGGTTTTAATATGAAAACTCTTAACACCCTTGAACTCCGAGGATGAAGCCTCGGACTGATGGGGCGCCCCTGATTTTAAAATCAGAACTCTGACCACCCTTGAACTCCGAGGATGGAGCCTTGGACTGATGGGGCGCCCCTGATTTCAAAATCAGAACTCTTACCACCCATGAACTCCGAGGATGGAGCCCTGGAATGATGGGGGGCCCCTGATTTCAAAATCAGAACTCTTACCACCCTTGAACTTCGAGGATTGAGCCTTGGACTGATGGAGCGCCCCTGGTTTTCATATGAAAACTCTTATCACCCTTGAACTCCGAGGATGGAGCCTCGGAGTGATGGGGCGCCCCTGATTTCAAAATCAGAACTCTTACCACCCTGGAACTCCGAGGATGGAGCCTTGGACTGATGGGGCGCCCCTGGTTTTAAAATCAGAACTCTTACCACCCTTGAACTCCGAGGATGGAGCCTTGGACTGTTAGGGCGCCCCTGATTTTAAGATCAGAACTCTTACCGCCCTTGAACTCCGAGGATGGAGCCTTGGACTGATGGGGCGCCCTTGATATTAAAAAGAACAGAACTCTGACCACCCTTGAACTCCGAGGATGGAGTCTTGAACTAATGTTGAGCCCCTGGTTTTAGAATCAGAACTCTTACGGACTGATAGGGCGGCCCTGTCTTTAAAACCAGAACTCTTATCATCCTTGATCTCCGAAGACGGAGCCTCGGACTGATAGGGCGCCCCTGATTTTAAATCAGAACTCTATTCATGTTTATATGTATACATGTGTACATGTATATGTGTATATGTGTGTGGGTAATTATGTATTCTTGTGTAGATGCATATATTCAAATGTGTATATAAGTATATATGTATATGTGTATACGCGTTTTTGGGTATATATGTGTACGTGTACATATGTATATGTGTATGTATGCATGCATGTATGTATGTGTATATATATATGTATATATGCATATAAGTAAGTATGTGTATGTTTACATACGTGCATGTGTATATATGTTTTTATGTACATCTGTACTTTGATATGTGTGCATACATGCGTGTGTCTTTTCCGTGTTATATGTATATGTGTACATATGCATATATGTATACATGTGTATATGTATATTTGTATATTTATATATTTGTATATATGTCCATGTGCATTCGCGCTCTTGTGCCCTTGTGCCCTTGTGCCCTTGTGCCCTTGTGCCCTTGTGCCCTTGCGCCCTTGCGCCCTTGCGCCCTTGTGCCCTTGTGCCCTTGCCGTGCCCTTGCCGTGCCCTTGCTGTGCCCTTCCCGTGCCCTTGCCGTGCCCTTGCTGTGCCCTTCCCGTGCCCTTGCCGTGCCCTTGTGCCCTTGCGCCCTGGTGCCCGGGATCACTGGTGGACCTCTCTCCCCAAATCAGCGATCAATCGCCGTGGATCTGGCATATATCGCTCATAGTCTGTGTTCATGTCGAGTCTAGCCGGGGATCACGTACTTCCCGGTGCTGTGGGAGTTCGCGTGACAACAGACAGTCCGTACGTCACATGAGGAAGATCGCGACGATGAAAGCACATGGAGCCTGTTCTCAGGACATGCATATGGACGGAATGACTGCCAAGGCATGTGCAAGTTATGGGATGTAGCGCAAGGCACAAGTAAGAAATGGAACCATTAATCATTAATCCTGCGCGTGCAACACCTGTATCATGCAGCTTGGTGGGAACATGTGGAGATGCTCAGTGGATCTGGAGACCATTCCTGGATGCAATGAAGTCAGTGATGAAGGTCATGAAACATGACAAACATATGATGCCAACGCAGAAGCAGAAGGACTAACAGAAACAAGCATTCGATCTCCTGGTACCCGTGGATCCAAAACCTTACGGGAATATGAAGAAGCGAAACACAGAGCAACTGTGATGGGAATAATCTGTGCCTGAGTTCGGATCCCCAACTGAGGATGCCACGAGAACGTCCGGATGAAGAAGCGACGCAAGGATACCAAAAAAAGCCGGTTCGTCAGGCTACAGTAACAGCAAGAGTGGAGAGACCGGCCAGACTGGAATACGAGCCGAGAACTTCGACAGTACCGATACTGCCGCAGCGCTATTAAGAATTTGAACGATTACAGTAGACCCCGGAATCCCAGACCGTGCGGAAGCACGTGCTATGGGATAAAAGTATGTGTGCAGCCAGGGAAGACTTTTTCACCAAGAAAGGACGACGCACGGAAAAGGACTCGCTGCAAACCACAATTGGTGTATGGAAAGGTCGATGCACATATATGTTTCACCAAACGCAGTTTGCGAATCGGTTTTTGATACGCGGAAGTAGGTAGTACTGTACGCTACTCCATGCTGGAACCCTAGAGTCTAGGGCCTGGACACGCCACCTAATTGGCGGGTGGTAAAAAGTAGGTGAGTTGCATCAGTTTTCATTCTCCCGAACCGCGAATTCGAAGAGTTCACTAACGGGCCGTGGAATGCCCAGGACTGTAGGAGCTCGATGAAACCTTACAGCGCACCGACTTCGAGGCAGAATGTTGAACTTTAAACATGGACATGTACCCTACCATGTCCCCGCACCCTTTGCCCTCCTAGTTGCCAGGTTGGGCACCGTATCTACCGCCATGATCTCCCCGACCTCAACCGTAGATGCAGCATCAGCCCCAGCCAGGAGTCGAAGGGCAACAGTTCCTTCCGGCACTCGGATACTACGATCCTTCCAAGTTGCGCCTGTGGGACCTGTCTCTGAAAACAAGGGCAACCAGCCAGCGACCTCAGTCTTGTGCTCCATCTGCAAAGACACCGAGCTCGAGCCAGTGAGACGGAAAGACACCAACACAGCCTTCTCGGCGGTGGTGGGATTGAACTCAGGGACCTCCAAGCCGAAGTCCCCCTCCGACTCGTTGCCCGCAGCCAGTAGCCAGCGATTGTAGTAACCCATATATCCATACTGGCTGGAATTGCTCCGCTTCCAACTGACGTTCCCCGTGCTAAACCAAAGGCACATGTCGAACTGGAAATTGCAGGTGAGGTCTTCAAACTCCAACTCTGGCACGCCAACGCCGATGGCATCCAGAGACCCATACATGTAGCCTGCGTCGCCAACGAACTGCAAGATCTCCGCATCCTGAGGGATGGTAACGAGGGCGATGTGCCAGTACAGATCTCGTGGCCCCCCGTGCTGCCAAAGAGTCGTCCAACCACTGCCGCCCCAAGAATCCAAGCGCAACGTTCCCAAGTCGCGATATCCCCTCATGTTATACGCAAAATGGAGTTGTCTCGTCACATTGCTGGGTGCAAACATTGGGGATGTCAGTCGCTGGCCCTGCAGACAGCTCAACGACCATAGGCCAACAGGTTCAAGGCTTGCCCCCAGCTTAGCACAAGATCATTCTTTTGTTTTCTCATGGCTGCTCAGATTACGGGTGTGGAGGACAGCACGACGGACCACACATATGTGCATGCATGCATGCATGCATGTCTTACCATATCTCAAGAAGCGATGGCAGGCATGATGCTTGGTGCTCGGCTGATCTAATTCGATCGTTCCGCTTTCGTCAACTGCCATTGAGCATCTGCCTATCATTGGCTGAAAATCTTACAAACATCCACGACCCCTTGCCATGCTTGGGAGGCATGATTGTTAGACGACTGGGGCGGAAGATCTTAGCTTCAAATCTTCAAGGCATGCCTGGAACTCCATGTAAATGTACCAGTTGCCAGCGAAGGCCCCCAGTGGCCCTCTCTGCCATGAAAACGGTGTTTGGCCCGAGTTGCGAAACCAAGGTTCCTTCCCAAGAGCGGAGGACCATGCGCAGAAGTCGGTTTCAAAACCGCAGCTCAGGCTTGCCCAATCTCCCACTGCCAGTGACACAATATCATTGAACTGAATCGTAGATGCAGCATCAGCCTCAGCCAGCAGTCGAAGGGAATGCGTCCCCCGTGGAACTCGGATCGGGGCACCCTTCCAAGCTGTCCCGGTATCTCCGGTCTGCGAAAACAGGGGCAACCAGCCAGCCTCAGTCTTGTGCTCCACCTGCAAGGACACCGAGCTCGGGCCACTCAGGCTGTACATGAAGTACAGAGCCTTCTCGGCGGTGGTGGGATTGAACTCAAGGCTCTCCAAGATGAAGCTCTGCACCTCCGACTCGCTGCCCGCAGCCAGTAGCCACCGATTGTCGCTGGAATCGCTGGTCTGCTCCCAACTGGCGTTGCCCGTGTTGAGCCAAAAGCACATGTCAACAATGAAATTGCAAGCAAGGTCTTCAAAGTCAATGGCTGGCACACCAACCACGACGGCATCTAGAGCCATGTCACCTAACCACCCGTCGTCGGGCGTGCGGCCCACAAACCGCAACACCTCGGCATCCTCAGGAACGGTGACAACGGCAATGCTCCATTGATGAATTTCCTTCCCCGCGTTTTGCCAAAGAGGCGTCCAGCCACTGCCGCTCCAAAACTCCAGACGTAAACTTGCCATGTAAATATGGGAGCCCACCATGTGGTAAGCAAAATGGAGCTGTCTTGTCACATTGCTGGGTGCAAACATCGGAGATGTCAGCATAAATTCCTGCAAACGGGGGAATCAGGCTTGTTTGGCGTAGTCGGACGGGGACGGGGGGTACCTTCTGGCTAATGACTAGTGGCTAAGACATCCTGCCTTGTCCCAGTTATCTTGAGAGGCTTCCGTGTAGATGTACCAATTGCCGTCGAAAGCCCCGTCTGGCCCAGTACTTCCTGTCGGTGTTCGGCCCGAGCGGCGCAGCCAGGCATACCCACGGGGCAAGGACCATTTGCAGTAGTCGGTCTCGAAACTGCAACTCAAGCTTGACCAATCTCCCACTGCCAGTACCGCAATCTCATCGAACTGAACCGTAGATGCAGCATCAGCCTCAGCCAGGAATCGAAGGGCAAGGGTGCCCTTCGGAACTCGGATGACGGCATGCGGCCAATCACCCCCCATATCTCCGGTCTGCGTGAACAAAGGCAACCAGCCTGCGACCTCAGTCTTGTGCTCCACCTGCAAGGACACCGAGCTCGAGCCACTCAGGCTGTACCAAAAGTACAGAGCCTTCTCGGCGGTAGTGGGATTGAATTTAAGGCTCTCCAAGATGAAGTGCTGACCGCCCGACTCGCTGCCCGCAGCTAGTAGCCACTGATCGTCACCAAAATTGCCATAACCATAGTCTCCATACGTCTGCTCCCAACTGACGTTGCCCGTGTTGAGCCAGAGGCAAGTGTCAAAATCGAAATTGCAAGCAAGGTCTTCAATGTCCGGAGCTGGCAAATCACCGACACCGATGGCATCCAGCCCCACGACACCTACCGGCCCAGTATTCGTGACGGCCACAAACCGCAACATCTCGGCATCCTCGGGAACGTTGACAAGGGCGAGCTGCCAGCGAATGCCTTGTTGTCCGATGCGATACCAAAATGGCGTCCAGCTGCTGCCGCTCCAAAACTCCAAACGCAAGCTTCCCGTGTGTCTGCCGAGCATGTGATAAGCAAAATGGAGCTGTCTTGTCACGTTGCTGGGTGCAAACATCGGAGATGTCAGGAAAAATTCCTGCAAACGGACGGGATGCAGGCTTATCTTGAGTAGTGGGGCGGGAAACAGAGGTTACTATTGCCTCAGGGGCCCTGCCTCAAAAGCGGTGGAGGCGTCCGTGTAAATGCACCACTTGCCAGCGAAAGCCCCATACGGCCTAGTGTCGGACCGTGTGTCCGATGACGACGGTGGTTGGCCCGAGCCGCGCAGCCAAAGTCGATCCCAACGGATGTTGGACCATGTGCAGTTGTCGGCCTCGAAACTGCAACCCAAGCTTGCCCAAGTTGCATGTCCCTCTGCAAAGATCTCATCGGCTGTTTGATGAAACACCGTCAGTACAGCAATCTCATCCAAATTAACTGTAGATGCAGCATCAGCCTCAGCCAGGAATCGAAGGGCAATGGTGCCCTTCGGAACTCGGATCCCGACAGTCGGCCAATCACCCCCCATATCTCCGGTCTGCGTAAATAAAGGCAGCCAGCCTGCGGCCTCAGTCTTGTGCTCCACCTGCAAGGACACCGAGCTCGAGCCTCCCAGGCTGTACATGAAGTACAGAGCCTTCGTGGCGTTGGTGGGATTGAACTCAAGGCTCTCCAAGATGAAGTGCTGACCGCCCGACTCGCTCCCCGCAGCCAACAGCCACTGATCGTCCGAATCACCATAACCATAGTAGCCATAGTAGTCGGCGTACGTCTTCTGCTCCCAGCTGACGTTGCCCGTGTTGAGCCACACGCAAGTGTCGACATTGAAATTGCAAGCAAGGTCTTCAATGTCTGAGGCTGGCACACCAATACCGATGGCATCTAGAGCTCTGACACTTCGCGGCCCAGTGCCCGTGACGGCCGCAAACGGCAACACCTCTGCATCCTCAGCAGGGCGAGTTGCCAGCGAAGCCAAAGCATGCACACAAACAGAAACAGATCAATGAACATAGCCAATGCAGCACTGCCAGTACCACCGATTTCGTTCCCGAAAGGTGGCCCAAACAACGCACAAATAAAGTTCGCCCACCACCGTGCATATCAATGAACATATACAGAGAAACAAACACAAAAAACAAACTAACTCGTCTCAGTCTCGGTCCCAAAACCTCCCGGCCCTGGGAAGTCAACAACGGAAGTGCATCACGCCCAACCCCCCGCTCCTCTACAAAACTGCTCGGCAAGGTAACTCGTCAAGGCGGCATGCCGATTGATTCAGTGCCCAGATCCGAAGCCACTGCAACCCCAAGTCTGCATATCCGATGTGCAAATCAACCGTGCAAGCAGTACACCAAGTATTGACAATGACGACAAGTGCAGCAACAAGCGTATAATCATTCTCTGGCATGCACGCATAAAAGCATGAAGCATTAACAAGCAACGCTCGAAACAAAACAACCATACTCTATAACAAGCACAAACACAACGCCCACATGAGAAGACCGAAAACTGCATCCAATAAATCTGCACTTGTAACGAGTCAAAATCTGTACATGCCTAGGAAAGAAGATTTTGAGACCGGACACCATGGCATTGACCGGCTTTGAGCACTCGCAGACTGGAGAGTGATTCTCGAATGCGGCATTGCAGCTCATCTCAGACCTCAGGTCTCAGCTTTCTCACACTTCGTCTGCTCCCGGAAACCCATCCACAAGAAGGGCTCAATGAGAGCCGCACCCAACATCACAACCTCTGCTGCACGCGACGCTTTTGGCTTTGCGAGTACTCAGGGCGCACTCTCAGGTTGCTGCTCATGAAACGTCCTCGGTAAGCCTTCAGGCAAGACAAACCTCCTGTCGGCAATTGTGAGCAATGCGACATAACGCGGGCAAGTAAGCGCCCATGAACACTTGCAATCTGCTGAACAACATAGCATGTTTCTGTCAAAAATGACTTTGTGCGCAACACTTGTCGCCGAGCTCTCCTTGTGCCTGGCGAGCAGCTGACACGGTGAGTAACATTCACACGTGGCCTGTCTGTCAAATTGCTGAACCATGTAACATCAATGTGATTGCTTTGATTATAGTTTTACTTTGTTTCTTTTCACGTAATATTATCTTACCCCTCCGTGTGATTTTTAATACAATGATTCGTACCCTCATTTCTTCCTTATTAGCCGTCAACAGCGACCTGGGGGGGCCGAGCGCAAGGCTACCGGCTACCATCGTGTGCCCTTGTCTCCAGCCCCCACCGACATCAACCCTACCAGGCCCTGCCACCTCTGAGATGAGATTGGGGCGTCACCTCCTAGCAGGTACGACACGCCAGGCACACCGGCGTCTCCTTTTCTGCTCTGTGCTAAGCACGTATCTCTGAAGCAGCTCCTCAGACATGTTGCGGTGGGAATCTGGTGATCTGGTCTGTGAGTCAGTTGTATCTCAGGTGGCCTGGAGGGTTTGCGATGATGCAAGTTCAGCATCATTGAAGCTGCTGGGCGAAATAGCGCTAAGTCGAGAGGAGGCTCTCAAAGAGTCTCCGGACAAGCTCATGCAAGGAGTGTGGGAATTTCGGAATGCTCCGAGCTGTAGTCTGCAGACTCCAAACAAGGTGATGTCGGCGCGGAGTGCTGGAATGCTCCGGTCTGCTCCAGGTGATTTCGATCAGGCCCATTGGGCTACGAGTCCAGCTGTTACCAAATCCTCCCGTTCCCGGCAAAATCCCAGCAGGGGAAAGGCAAGCACTGCTCCTGTACATCACTGACTCATCACATCAATGTGGACTGAAATACATGCAGGCTGGAATGCTGCAACCATTGTCAGGGCTAAGCCGCATCGGAGCCGACCACATGCACCCCGGCGAGCCCTGAAGCTTTACCCGTGCCTGGCAATAGACTTCGCAGTTGAGGTAGGACTTCGCAGCCTACCCGATCGGTAACACGACACAGGTAGTGACACGCACAGCCTCTGACTCTGACACTGCCTGCTTCGCCACCTGCACCCTGCACAAGCCACAGGTCTTGCCTTGGCGCGCGGAGCAGTCCGGGAAGGGCCGAGGAACGCAGCGCGTGCGCACTTTGCATCGCTTTGCTCCCTTCGGTGGGGTGCAGGCCGACTCCACTCCACAGGTTCGGGAAGCCACAGTCCACCTGGCGCCGGCAACTTCCAGCCTGGGGCCTGGGGCCTACACGCCCTGAACCGGGGGCTGGCACGGATGCAGTCACCCCAGCCTCAGCCACGGAGGTCGTGAGGCTGCGATGGACGGGCTTATCGTCCTGCACCGAGAGGACCCCATGAAATATGGTGGCCCCAGAAGCTCCTCTCCTCGCAAGCGGCCATATGGAAGCTTTGCTCGATGTTTAAATCGGCGTGTCCTGATAGCAGGGCAGCTGAAGAGCAAGCATGACTCAACGAAGACCCAGCCGATCCAAGGTGGCCTTCCCCGTGGACCACGAACTCGTAGGGCTCGCAGAGGTTACCCTTCTTTGTCGTACATGGCCTATAGGTCCCATGCACATTCTCTGAGTGAAAACCCAAAGCCCAAGCGCCCTGAGGCTTCTGGCATCCCACCACACCATACGCACGGCTGACCCTCCACCTGAAGTCAGATAGTTGTTGGCTCATCAACATAGTCTGTGCAGCGAAGACTGTTCACCAGCAGGCTGAACACCACAAAAGGATGGCCCCAATCAACACTTTTGCGTGGCACTGATGTTCGAAATTCAACGTGGTTTTACGGACCTCACGAGCACCGCTAAACCTGTGACACAAGAGGCACCGATTTGGGACCAGGTAGGGTTCATGGGCGCATGTTCACTCCAACTTGCAGCAACTACCCTGAAGCTTTTCACCTGTCATGTGTTCTAGATGTTAAATCCGACGAGCATACATGACGCGATTGCCAGCACGTATCAACAGTATAAAGGCAAATAAACAACACAGGTTGTCCATCTCTGTAGAGCCTCGGCAAAGAATAAAGAACAAGCCCTGGGGGGACGGGTCTTCCTTGAGAGGATTTTACGGCAAAAAACCGAACCTCGACTTGGCCATTCCAGAATGTCGTTCAAGCAAGTCAATTGCACGGCAATACCAACACGGGGTGGCTTTGGAACAACTGGCATTGTGGCAGATTTGCGGCTTTCCGAACTCGCTGTTGAATCTGTTCTCCAAGCACCGTGGTTGCTGGGTGTGCGTTGCAACGCAGCTCTTTGGACGTGTACAATCCAGATTGTCGCTTGCGATGGCCCTGCCCCTGAAGTCTGCCCGCGTGAATCCGCATCCTCTACCCCGTGAGCTTCGAACCCTGCGCCTGTAAGCACCATTTATCTGGGCTGCAGTTCTCCGCGTGAGTACCACCTCATATACGACGGACACCGGCCCAACCACTGTTGCAAAGGACACCCTCCCGGTCTCTGTCCAGCAGCAACATGTACCAGAACCAGCCGGCAATGGAACGGAAAATTCCGTTCGACGACTAAAACAGCGGTGGATCCCATCGAGGCAGTGAACAGTGAAGAGTGTTGCAGTGTTACCTGGGTTTGCAAGACCAGTTTAGCCTCCTCGATCTGCACAGATCGGAATGGCCCGTTCTGAGTAAAAGGTGCGCCAAACGTGCAGTACAGTCGTAGCAGGAGCTGCCTTCCTTAGTATGAAATTTACTGTTCGTAAAAACACGACTCACGACTTACTGCTGACAGCTACTGCTTTAGAAGCGCTGAGTGGGTGGTGGTGGTGGTGGTGGTGGTGGTGGTGGTGGGTGGTGGTGGTGGTGGTGGTGGTGGTGGTGGTGGTGGTGGTGGTGGTGGTGGTGGTGGTGGTGGTGGTGGTGGTGGTGGTGGTGGGTGGTGGTGGGTGGTGATGGTGGTGGTGGTGGTGATGGTGGTGTTGTGGTGGTGGTGGTGTTGAGGTGGTGGTGGTGGAGGTGGTGGTGGTGGTGGTGGTGGTGGTGGTGGTGGTGGGTGTGGTGGTGGTGGTGGTGGTGGTGGTGGTGGTGGGTGGTGGTGGTGGTGGGTGGTGGGTGTGGTGGCGGCGGTCGATGCGCAACCAGCACCCGAACGGGCATGCTGGGAGGATAGCCTAATAGCACATATTCTTGTGAGCTTGAGGCCAGCTCTTGGCACATGATATTTTCCAGTGCGTGCGGGCTCAGTGGCCGCAGATGGCCATGCGCTGGATTGCGCCGATTGCGCTGGAATGCGCCGATTGCGCTGGAATGCGCCGAATGGGTTGGAATGCGCTGGAAAGCACCGATTGCGCCGAATTGCGCCGATTGCGCCGAATTGCGCCAATTGCGCCGAATTGCGCCAATTGCGCCGTCTGCGCCGAATTGCGCCGAATTGCGCCGATTGCGCCGATTGCGCCGAATTGCGCCGATTGCGCCGAATTGCGCCGATTGCGCTGGAATTGCGCTGGAATTCTGCCTATACAGCCTGGCACACAGGCAATACTACCCTGTGGCTGTTGCAGCCTGGTTGTGTCCTTGGTTTTGCAGCCTGCCCTGTCGTACCAGGTTTTTGTGGCTCATTGCTGGCAGCAGTTCCCGCAGTCCTGCGATTTCTCTTCAACTGTCAGTCAGAGAGAGTTTTTACATTTCACGTGTTGTTCTTGCATCCTATTCAGCGGATTTTTTGGCGAACGACCACGAATCTCGACTCAATTGACGTGCTCTTGTGCGTGCACCCGGAATTTTACGCGCACTTCGGAACTGTTTTGGGTTTGTTATTGTGTCTTTGTTCTTCTGAAAGTCTTCTGAAATCTATGACTACCGACCGATTCTTGAGTCAGAACCCTGACAGGTCTTGAACTCCGAGGGTGGGGCCTTGGACTCTGATGGAGCGGGGCGCCCCTGATTTTTAAATCAGAACCCTTACAGATCCTTGAACTCCGAGGGTGGGGCTTTGGACTGATGGGGCACCCCTGATTCTTAAATCAAAGCTTTGACAGATGTTGAACTCCGAGGAGGAGGCCCTGGACTGATGGAGCGGCCATGATTTTCAGCGCCTCTTAGTGAGCTTGAACTCCGGGGGTGGGGCCTCGGACGCCCCTGGTTTTTTTGATCAGAACTCTTTCAAAGCTTGAACTCCGAGGGTCGGGCCTTGGGTTGCTGGGGCACCCCTGATTTCTAAATCACAACCCTTACAGATCTTGAACTCCGAGGGTGGGGCCTTGGACTCTGATGGAGCGGGGCGCCCCTGATTTTTAAATCAGAACCCTTACAGATCCTTGAACTCGGAGGGTGGGGCTTTGGACTGATGGGGCACCCCTGATTCTTAAATCAAAGCTTTGACAGATGTTGAACTCCGAGGAGGAGGCCCTGGACTGATGGAGCGCCCATGATTTTCAGATCACCGCCTCTTAGTGAGCTTGAACTCCGGGGGTGGGGCCTCGGACGCCCCTGGTTTGTGTAATCAGAACTCTTTCAAATCTTGAACTCCGAGGGTGGGGCCTTGGACTCTGATGGAGCGGGGCGCCCCTGATTTTTAAATCAGAACCCTTACAGATCCTTGAACTCCGAGGGTGGGGCTTTGGACTGATGGGGCACCCCTGATTCTTAAATCAAAGCTTTGACAAATGTTGAACTCCGAGGAGGAGGCCCTGGACTGATGGAGCGCCCATGATTTTCAGATCACCGCCTCTTAGTGAGCTTGAACTCCGGGGGTGGGGCTCGGACGCCCCTGGTTGTTTTAATCAGAACTTTTCAAAGCTTGAACTCCGAGGGTCGGGGCCTTGGAACTCTGATGGGGCGGGGCGCCCCTGATTTCTAATCCCAACCCTTACAGATCTTGAACTCCGAGGGTGGGGCCTTGGACTCTGATGGAGCGGGGCGCCCCTGATTTTTAAATCAGAACCCTTACAGATCTTGAACTCCGAGGGTGGAGCTTTGGACTGATGGGGCACCCCTGATTCTGAAATCAAAGCTTTGACAGATGTTGAACTCCGAGGATGAGGACTTGGACTGATGGAGCGCCCATGATTTTCAGATCACCGCCTCTTAGTGAGCTTGAACTCCGGGGGTGGGGCTTTGGACGCCCCTGGTTTTTTTAATCAGAACTCTTACAAATCTTGAACTCCGAGGGTCGGGCCTTGGGTTGATGGGGCACCCCTGATTTCTAAATCACAACCCTTACAGATCTTGAACTCCGAGGGTGGGGCCTTGGACTCTGATGGAGCGGGGCGCCCCTGATTTTTAAATCAGAACCCTTACAGATCCTTGAACTCCGAGGGTGGGGCTTTGGACTGATGGGGCACCCCTGATTCTGAAATCAAAGCTTTGACAGATGTTGAACTCCGAGGATGAGGACTTGGACTGATGGAGCGCACATGATTTTCAGATCACCGCCTCTTAGTGAGCTTGAACTCCGGGGGTGGGGCCTCGGACGCCCCTGTTTTTTTTTAATCAGAACTCTTTCAAATCTTGAACTCCGAGGGTCGGGCCTTGGGTTGCTAGGGCACCCCTGCCTTCCTTCTAAGTCGCAACCCTTACAGATCATGGACGCCCCTGGTTTGTTTAATCAGAACTCTTTCAAATCTTGAACTCCGAGGGTCGGGCCTTGGGTTGCTGGGGCACCCCTGCCTTCCTTCTAAGTCGCAACCCTTACAGATCTTGAACTCCGAGGGTGGGGCCTTGGACTCTGATGGAGCGGGGCGCCCCTGATTTTTAAATCAGAACCCTTACAGATCCTTGAACTCCGAGGGTGGAGCTTTGGACTGATGGGGCACCCCTGATTCTGAAATCAAAGCTTTGACAGATGTTGAACTCCGAGGATGGGGACTTGGACTGATGGAGCGCCCATGATTTTCAGATCACCGCCTCTTAGTGAGCTTGAACTCCGGGGGTGGGGCCTTGGACGCCCCTGGTTTTTTAATCAGAACTCTTTCAAATCTTGAACTCCGAGGGTGGGGCCTTGGGTTGATGGGGCGCCCCTGATTTTTAAATCAGAACCCTTACAGATCCTTGAACTCCGAGGGTGGGGCTTTGGACTGATGGGGCACCCCTGATTCTTAAATCAAAGCTTTGACAAATGTTGAACTCCGGATGAGGACTGGACTGATGGAGCGCCCATGATTTTCAGATCACCGCCTCTTAGTGAGCTTGAACTCCGGGGGTGGGGCCTCGGACGCCCCTGGTTTTTTTGATCAGAACTCTTTCAAAGCTTGAACTCCGAGGGTCGGGCCTTGGGTTGCTGGGGCACCCCTGATTTCTAAATCACAACCCTTACAGATCTTGAACTCCGAGGGTGGGGCCTTGGACTCTGATGGAGCGGGGCGCCCCTGATTTTTAAATCAGAACCCTTACAGATCCTTGAACTCCGAGGGTGGGGCTTTGGACTGATGGGGCACCCCTGATTCTGAAATCAAAGCTTTGACAGATGTTGAACTCCGAGGATGAGGACTTGGACTGATGGAGCGCCCATGATTTTCAGATCACCGCCTCTTAGTGAGCTTGAACTCCGGGGGTGGGGCCTCGGACGCCCCTGGTTTGTTTAATCAGAACTCTTTCAAATCTTGAACTCCGAGGGTGGGGCCTTGGACTCTGATGGAGCGGGGCGCCCCTGATTTTTAAATCAGAACCCTTACAGATCCTTGAACTCCGAGGGTGGGGCTTTGGACTGATGGGGCACCCCTGATTCTTAAATCAAAGCTTTGACAGATGTTGAACTCCGAGGAGGAGGCCCTGGACTGATGGAGCGCCCATGATTTTCAGATCACCGCCTCTTAGTGAGCTTGAACTCCGGGGGTGGGGCCTCGGACGCCCCTGGTTTTTTTAATCAGAACTCTTTCAAAGCTTGAACTCCGAGGGTCGGGCCTTGGGTTGCTGGGGGGGCACCCCTGATTTCTAAATCACAACCCTTACAGATCTTGAACTCCGAGGGTGGGGCCTTGGACTCTGATGGAGCGGGGCGCCCCTGATTTTTAAATCAGAACCCTTACAGATCCTTGAACTCCGAGGGTGGGGCTTTGGACTGATGGGGCACCCCTGATTCTTAAATCAAAGCTTTGACAGATGTTGAACTCCGAGGATGAGGACTTGGACTGATGGAGCGCCCATGATTTTCAGATCACCGCCTCTTAGTGAGCTTGAACTCCGGGGGTGGGGCCTCGGACGCCCCTGGTTTTTTTAATCAGAACTCTTTCAAATCTTGAACTCCGAGGGTCGGGCCTTGGGTTGCTGGGGCACCCCTGATTTCTAAATCACAACCCTTACAGATCTTGAACTCCGAGGGTGGGGCCTTGGACTCTGATGGAGCGGGGCGCCCCTGATTTTTAAATCAGAACCCTTACAGATCCTTGAACTCCGAGGGTGGGGCTTTGGACTGATGGGGCACCCCTGATTCTTAAATCAAAGCTTTGACAGATGTTGAACTCCGAGGAGGAGGCCCTGGACTGATGGAGCGCCCATGATTTTCAGATCACCGCCTCTTAGTGAGCTTGAACTCCGGGGGTGGGGCCTCGGACGCCCCTGGTTTGTTTAATCAGAACTCTTTCAAATCTTGAACTCCGAGGGTGGGGCCTTGGACTCTGATGGAGCGGGGCGCCCCTGATTTTTAAATCAGAACCCTTACAGATCCTTGAACTCCGAGGGTGGGGCTTTGGACTGATGGGGCACCCCTGATTCTTAAATCAAGATGTTGAACTCCGAGGAGAGGCCCTGGACTGATGGAGCGCCCATGATTTTCAGATCACCGCCTCTTAGTGAGCTTGAACTCCGGGGGTGGGGCCTCGGACGCCCCTGTTTTTTTAATCAGAACTCTTTCAAAGCTTGAACTCCGAGGGTCGGGCCTTGGGTTGCTGGGGCACCCCTGATTTCTAAATCACAACCCTTACAGATCTTGAACTCCGAGGGTGGGGCCTTGGACTCTGATGGAGCGGGGCGCCCCTGATTTTTAAATCAGAACCCTTACAGATCCTTGAACTCCGAGGGTGGGGCTTTGGACTGATGGGGCACCCCTGATTCTGAAATCAAAGCTTTGACAGATGTTGAACTCCGAGGATGAGGACTTGGACTGATGGAGCGCCCATGATTTTCAGATCACCGCCTCTTAGTGAGCTTGAACTCCGGGGGTGGGGCCTCGGACGCCCCTGTTTTTTTTTAATCAGAACTCTTTCAAATCTTGAACTCCGAGGGTCGGGCCTTGGGTTGCTGGGGCACCCCTGCCTTCCTTCTAAGTCGCAACCCTTACAGATCATGGACGCCCCTGGTTTGTTTAATCAGAACTCTTTCAAATCTTGAACTCCGAGGGTCGGGCCTTGGGTTGCTGGGGCACCCCTGCCTTCCTTCTAAGTCGCAACCCTTACAGATCATGAACTCCGAGGGTGGAGCCTTGGGTTTATGGGGCGCCCCTGATATCAGGTTTATCGGGTTTATCGGGTTTCTCGGGTTTCTCGGGTTTCTCGGGTTTCTCGGGTTTCTCGGGTTTCTCGGGTTTCTCGGGTTTCTCGGGTTTCTCGGGTTTCTCGGGTTTCTCAGGTTTCTCGGGTTTCTCGGGTTTCTCGGGTTTCTCGGGTTTCTCGGGTTTCTCGGGTTTCTCGAGTTTCTCGGGTTTCTCGGGTTTCTCGGGTTTCTCGGGTTTCTCGGGTTTAGCGGTGCGCGTCCGCTGTTTGCGCGCGCAATGATATTTTCGCCCATTCAACACCCCGACCAAAAAACGCAAACCAAACAAATACAATAGCGCCTTGAGTCCGGCAACTTGTGCATAGGGCCGACCATCCATACTCGACAAGCACGTCTCATTGTCCTGGTAGACACAGGACTGCAGCAGAAGCCCCTCGTGCCTCTCTGAAGTCCTTGATGGTGTTGCACCCATCAGGTTGACCTCGTGTGTGTTACAGGAGCATGCCAGGCTCGACCATGGCAGCACTTCGATCTGCCACAACACTTTCTAAACTTTCTACACTTTCGCTGACGTACGTACGCAGCGCGCGCGCGTGTGTGTGTGTGTGTGTGTGTGAGTGTGAGAGAGAGTGAGTGAGTGAGTGAGTGAGTGAGTGAGTGAGTGAGTGTGTGTGTGTGTGTGTGTGAACCTTCCTAGCACATGGGAGCAGAGGGTCACTCCTATTCTCGATTGCTCGTTATTGTCAGCCACATGTTGTCTTCCTAAACTGCACATAGAATTTGCAGGGGCATTGGGCACTCCTTGGCAGACCCAAAGCAACAAAGCTATGCCATGGAGGGGGAAGCAGTTCAGGACGCTGAACTGTGTACCTGCAGGCTGGGCCCCCTGAGGCAGCAAGATTAGAAAACGCTGGCCCCTTGAGGCAGCAGGATCAGTTTTCCAGATTTTGCCACATCAGTTTACTGAGCATGCAGCCGTTTCGCACGTTTGCCGCAATCTGACATACACAACCAGCAAGTGCAACATGCGTCTCCCTTCCTTCCTTTCTGCACTCTTGCTCTTGGCCGAATCAATCAGTCAGTGTGTGTGTGTGTGTGTCTGTGTGTGTGTCTGTGTGTCTGTGTGTCTGTGTGTCTGTGTGTCTGTGTGTCTGTGTGTCTGTGTGTCTGTGTGTCTGTGTGTCTGTGTGTCTGTGTGTCTGTGTGTCTGTGTTTCTGTGTGTCTGTGTGTCTGTGTGTCTGTGTGTCTGTGTGTCTGTGTGTCTGTGTGTCTGTGTGTCTGTGTGTCTGTGTGTCTGTGTGTCTGTGTGTCTGTGTGTCTGTGTGTCTGTGTGTCTGTGTGTCTGTGTGTCTGTGTGTCTGTGTGTCGTGTGTCCGTGTGTCCGTGTGTCTGTGTGTCTGTGTGTCTGTGTGTCTGTGTGTCTGTGTGTCTGTGTGTCTGTGTGTCTGTGTGTCTGTGTGTCTGTGTGTCTGTGTGTCTGTGTGTCTGTGTGTCTGCGTGTCTGTGTGTCTGTGTGTCTGTGTGTCTGTGTGTCTGTGTGTCTGTGTGTCTGTGTGTCTGTGTGTCTGTGTGTCTGTGTGTCTGTGTGTCTGTGTGTCTGTGTGTCTGTGTGTCTGTGCGTCTGTGCGTCTGTGTGTCTGTGTGTCTGTGTGTCTGTGTGTCTGTGTGTCTGTGTGTCTGTGTGTCTGTGTGTCTGTGTGTCTGCGTGTCTGTGTGTCTGTGTGTCTGTGTCTCTGTGTGTCTGTGTGTGTGCCTGTGTGTGTCTGTGTCTCTGTGTCTGTGTGTGTGTGTGTCTGTGTCTCTGTGTCTCTATATCTCTGTGTGTCTCTGTGTCTGTGTGTCTCTGTGTCTCGGTGTCTCTGTGTCTCTGCGTGTCTCTGTGTGTCTCTGTGTGTCTCTGTGTGTCTCTGTGTGTCTCTGTGTCTCTGTGTCTGTGTGTCTCTGTGTCTCTGTGTCTCTGTGTCTCCGTGTCTCCGTGTCTTGTCTCTGTGTCTCCGTGTCTCGTTCTCTTTGTGTGTCTGTGTGCCTATGTCTCTGTGTCTCTGTGTCTCTGTGTGTCTCTGTGTACCTCTGTGTGTCTTTGTGCGTCTCTGTGCGTCTCTGTGTGTCTCGGTGTGTCTCGGTGTGTCTCTGTGTGTCTCTGTGTGTCTCTGTGCGTCTCTGTGTGTCTCTGTGTGTCTCTGTGTGTCTCTGTGTGTCTCTGTGTGTCTCTGTGTGTCTCTGTGTGTCTCTGTGCGTCTCTGTGCGTCTCTGTGTGTCTCTGTGCGTCTCTGTGTGTCTCTGTGTGTCTCTGTGTGTCTCTGGTGTGTCTCTGTGTGTCTCTGTGCGTCTCTGTGTGTCTCTGTGTGTCTCTGGTGTGTCTCTGTGTGTGTCTGGTGTGTGTGTGTGTGTGTGTCTCTGTGTGTTTGTGTGTGTGTGTGTGTTCGTGTGTTTGTGTGTTTGTGTGTTGGTGGGTTGGTGTGTCTGTGTGTCTGTGTGTCTGTGTGTCTGTGTGTTTGTGTGTTTGTGTGTTTGTGTGTTTGTGTGTTTGTGTGTTTGTGTGTTTGTGTGTTTGTGTGTTTGTGTTTGTGTATGTGCGCATGGTCAGTGTGAAAGCACTGGAAGCTCAGCTCCAGACGCTTCAGGCAGCCAACGTTGCCAAAGTTTCTCGTCGAAGCCGCCTGCGTCGCTGCAGTTTTCGCAGCTGCCTTTGGAAAAAAGGCGTCCGCCTTGTTGCAACCTGCCACATCAACAGCGCTGGCTTCCTCAATTGGGCATAATTTTTGAAGCGCGACATAATGCGACCCATGCACGGGTACAGTAGTTCCTGCTGACGGCTTTCTTACGAGCTCCTTCTGAGGATCCTGCGACATGGCGGCTTGCATAGGCCTGCGATATGCTCTGAGCTACGGCCACACCACGTCTTAGAACTCGCAAGAAATCTTCCAGCCACCCAGGTCTTGATGCTTCTTGAAGCATGTTACAAAACTGAGTCTAGCACATGGCCCTGTCCATGGACCAGGAAGTCATACCCAACGCACATCACGTCAGGATCGTGTGACGTGCATGCCCTCGGACTCACAAACTCGCTGCAAGCCGTCTTGGTGTCTTCTGAGGACCCAGCACTCCACCGCACCAAACACAGGCTTCTCCAGCAAGCTTTACCCCGCAGTAGGTCGCTTCAGAACTCCCATCCTTGCTGCCTTAGACTAAGAACCGTCTCACATCACAGCGCACAACAGGTATATAAGGCTAGTGCTAGTAAAGCTAAGGACATTCGCCATTGCCGTATCTCATACGATTTCTGGAACTGCAATGCATGGTGCTGAGGCAACTATGCTTGTCCTTGATGGAACTGCAGCCCGTGGCCTGAGATGCCAGCCAAACAAAACAGATGAACAGTACAGGATTGCAGCAATCTCCCCTGAAGAGCTGAGGTTCGGACCACACTAGTGAGGCACTTAGCATCGGCCTCGACCACACGGCACTTCTCCCACAGCACAAGACAGTGAGAGCGCGCACAAGACAGGAACATGCACAGATACATGTTCACCGCAGGTGCATATGATCAACAACACATTCCAACCCACGGCCTCTGGTGTGGCAATTGCGACCGCAAATGCATCATTGGACTCCTGCGATGATCTCCCGGAACCCAGGTGTTTTCTCTTCTCTCCTCGAATCCCTCCACACTCAAAACACGACGCCTTGAACTGTATCTGATGCATTTGCGATGGCTCGCACTCACAAATTGCATGGTCGTACACCTCGAGAAGACCGCGGATGCAGCTAAACCTTTGCAAACTGCTCAACCACTCACTTGATTTCACTTAGCGGTCGGCCTCGAACAAAGTATCACAGGTAGCTGCAAATTTCCTGGCACAGGCCGTGGGAAGGCTGACGATAGCGGAACACATAGAGACAAGAGCAGCCCAGGACACGCGTCGCAGCTGCCCACATCGGCAAAGGCGGCTGATTTGCATTGCCAGCCGCCTTTCAGGAAAGCTCAAAGTTAAGGCAACCGCTGGCGCTCTCAACATTCTAAAATATGACAAAGCTGATTCGCTGAAGTTAAACATGACAGTAAAACCGCACATTCGAGCCTCAGAAAGACCGGCGTACGTGAACCCCTACCCTTTCCCTTCGGACACCTTGGGCAGCACAGTATTCTGCACAGGAGGCGAATGTCTCCTGAGGGAAGCAGACAGGCAGAGAGGCATAGAGCTGCAGTGGCATTACGGAGTGCATGGAACACCACTCAGCGACCAGCAGCCGACAAATGAACAAACGGCAGACCAGTCACTCCTTTATGCTCGGAATCGAAGCTTTGCAGAATCCGCACATTTTTCCTTCAACTTCCACAGAACTTCACAAGGCAGGAAAGTTCATCACTAGATGACGGGTGCTTGGTGCGAGGCCAACATTCATCCAAGTTGGCTGACTGCCATTTTCGAGCCGCACCTGGCCACGGTCGGTGCACACGTGCAGGATTTGTTAAATTTGGCACAAACTGACGCAGACGTCGTGAGATGATGCAAGGGGGGCTGGTTGAAGACATCAGTCCGGTCTGCTGCCATCTCGCGGGATGTGAACATTCTGTCGGATTGTTTATCAGCAATGGGCCTGCAGGTATATCTCGCAAAACTCCAAGCATCAGTTAAAATTCATCTTCGACACGATCTCCTAGCTCGGACGTGCGATCAACTGCCTGGAGGATCCTTGAAGCCTGGCTTGCAGTGAAGTGTATGATGACTGGCGAAATACGGTCATTTTTTGTCACGGTTATTAGTGTAGATTAATACTCTGCAGCTGCACGGCGCAGCTAAAACTCAAACAAAACGTCCGAAGAAGCATAAGCGCTGGGTCAATTCTCCTTCTGGATGTGCACAAGCGGCTTGCTACAAATCTCTGAGCTGATTGCAAACATCGTCTCTTTGCCAAAGCATACATCCATCTTCGTAAAACTTCCCAAAATCAAATCCACCCTGTATGTACGTCACGCCACACGCATGATATCATCGTGTGATGGGTTGTCGAACTTCTAGACTTAAAGCTTGACCTAAGTAGCAGTTGGGTTGGGTCCGGTGCGAACTAGCTGCTTCAGCTGCATGGAGCGGGCTGAAGTTTCGTGCTGCGGGTCGCTTGTGTCTGTCAACTGTCTGATGGGTCAAGCTTTGCATCGCCCTCCACTTGCATATCAAGCAAGGAAGCATTTGGACGACTACTGCGGCATGCACGTGGTGGACGGTCACAGGCGGACCCTGCGGGGAGTGGACTTCTCTATTGAGCCGGGGCATGATGTCATGCGCGTTAACGATAGGGATTTCCCAGGGTCCAAGGTGAGTGCAAGGTAAGTTGGTTGGGCCGGGGGCCGTCGGAACTATATGGCGTTCCCGGCCCTGCCGCCCAAGCTTGGATGCCACAAAAAGTATTTGGAAAAGCAGGTTTGGGGCCCTCAACATGGACCTCAGAGTTGTGTGTAATTTGAGGGTTGAGCCCCATCGAAAGCGAGCCCAGCCACTTCCTATACAAGCAGATGTAGGAACAAAATATAACACAAAAACCCTCGCATGGCAGCTATGCCAGCCCCCGGCCAAACAGGCGACGAAACAGAAACCCCGGCAACGCAGGGTGCGGCCATGCCGCCCCCCGGCTCAGGCGGGCGAAAGAATTGGAGAGCAAGAAGAATCTCACAGCCTAAGCAAGTTGGAAAGCCTACGGCTCAACGAGGTAAGCCTCAAATGTCTCAGAATCGAAAACGATGAAGGCTGCATCGAAGCCTCCCATCTTTCCCTGCTGCGGATCTAAAGCAAGGATAAGGATATCCAGGGGATAGCCCATTTATACCCCGTCTTAGGATGAAGACACAATATAATGTTCCGATATCATCATAGAATGCTTATGCTTATGTGCTTGGAGTTCCAAATGGCTCTACCGAGATTTTCACATGGAAGGCTGTCAATTAAGCGGTATTAGAATTGAGGCTTTCCAAGTCTGTGAATCTCTACCTGACTGACTATGTGAAGCAATGACTTTCTGAGGGTTTTGGTATTGGGATGGGATGTCTGACAGTTCCTGCTTTGCAGATGGGATTCTGCAGGTTCTGGTGTGGAAAAGTGCCGCCGGTGGGCCGGAAGAAAAGGAAAAGGGTTGGGCTGAGAAGTTCCGGACAATGGTGCCGAGCCAAGCTCGAAGATCAGTGAAGCTGAATGCCTTGATGGGATGTGGTGCCTGCTTTGTTGCTGCGGAACCAGGACCAAACATCTAGGGCTGTGGGGTAATTTGTAACAAGCAAAGGCCCAAACAAAGCTTCTACCAACGGATCCTTCACCTTGGAGAACCTTCTACGGTACTAGCTTGGTACAGGCATGCATCTCGCAGTCCGTCGGCAAAACCGTGGAGGATCACGGAAGGCAACAGCCGACGTCAAAGCTGTATTTCCTGTTGGTTCTGCAACATCCCCCTGCTTATGAAATAGGTGGCCCGTCTATTAAATCGTTTTCTATGTTGGCATGTCTGACAGTGTTTTTTCCCCTCGCAGGCCACTGCTTCAAGCTGGTAATAGACGAAGGTACAATGCCCACCCGCACGAAAAGCTGATTTGTGATGGTGGCACACTAGAATACCCCATGCTACATCTTATTCGTTTGCATGGTATTCCGCTACAGATTGCTAAAGTAGGTATAGGTTAGATAAACTAAAGACATGTTATGCTTTTGATAAGAATGCGAATAGAAGCAAGTAATGTAACCACCCCCACGAATTCTAATCTTGATGATGTTATACGCGTACAACAGTATCGGATGCCTTTCCTCTTGTAAAGACATGCTTCCTGTTCTGCCGAAAAAATTGAAACATACAGATCGGATTTGAACCCGAGGTAGATGCCACAAGCTGGTAGGCTTGATCCTTGATGCGTTTGGATGCCTGCATAAAGCGTTGGCTTCGCGGCATCCGTCGCGTTAGGGACGAGGAGGGTGAAATGGTAGTGGTCGCGAAGGCCGTGGTAGCGCTAGTGGTAATGGCAGTGGCAGTGGCCGTAGCAGTGGCAGCGGCATTTGTTGTGGCAGTGGCATGGTAATGGCCCTGGTGGTGGCGGGCGGTGGTGGCATGAGGTGGAAACAATGGTAATCCGAGGAAGAATGATGTCATAGTGGATTATTGTGGTGGTAGTGCTTACGGTGCTAATACATCACCACCTCCCACTCTTGTAACACACGCCAAGCCTCCCCAAGAGCAACCTCCCCGCCATAAGCGCCAGCGGGTTCTCCGAGCAGACCTTGGGAAAACCGAGTCGGAAATGCCTGCAAACACAAAGAGCAAACGGCACCGGCCTGCACCTACCAGCAGCACGAAAACAGATAGCTTTGTTGTAGCCATCCTGAACCTGGCAACGCTTCATCAGACCAGCAAAAAACAAGCTAGCGAATGCTAGTGACAAGCTGTTTCCATCCTCTCCCCATTCCGCCTGGCTGCGAAAAATGGTGCGAACATGGAAAAATCGGTCTGAGCCGTCAAACTGTGGCATTCCCGGTGCTTGCTGCACGTGGCCACAAGCATTGTAAGCGCCCACGTCGAGCAGGCGTGGGCAAGCTGTGGAGGCCACGAGTTCACTCGTTTCATGCAAGTGGGCGTGTCAAATTATCGCACATTTCCTCTTGCTCCGGCCCTGAGCAAACACACGGCTACGCCACCGCCTCTCAGCCACATCTCGCGCTGTCTTGTGCACTCATCCGGTTTGCTAAATGTTGCAAACGGTTAGTTGGATTTCTTGCCCCTGGAAGCAGAGGCCGTCATGCAGCACACGCAGTCTTCTTCAATCGCCGCTTTTTGGTCGATGATAGGTTCAGGACGTGACGTGAGCGTGACAGCTCACATTGCCGCACTTTCGCGCGGGCTCGGTGCCGCTTTCGCGGCTGTCTTGCTGGTGGCTTTGTTACGATGCTCTGCTCTACACGGCTAACGCGGAGTGCAGCCTGCCCGCGAATGTTGCAAGTTGTTGCACTAATCTTCCGCCCCAACAAGAACAGCTTGTATGGATCAGCCTGATCAGTCCGATAATCGGCTGGAACGGTGCGACCCGCCCAAACACGTCGGCACCACCTTGCGAGCCCCGGTGCTCCGTGCGGGCAAGCAGCAAGCGGTGTGCGAACCGGAACGGCTTCCACGCCGTGGCAGCGGTTGCTGCATGTGCTTCTCGCAAGCATCGAAGCGACGGCACACGCGCTCCCCATACGCCATGTATGCCGACGACTCTTTCGCGAAGCACGATGTACTTAAAGCAACAATTGCGAAATACAACAAATCGCCACCGGCAACCAATCTTGCAAAGGCATCCACCCACAGGGCAGGAGAGACATGTTCTTGAACGACCGTGAGACACCGTCAGAAGTGAAACCATCGTCATGATCACAGTTTCAACATACCCTAGTATGCAAAACAAGGACCAACACACACACACACACACACACACACACACACGTACAAACAATGAAGGAGTAAGATTTTTAAATACAATATCATCAATGCCCCGCTCAGTCAGAAAGTGGATCTGGGATCCACGTTCACATTTCACACGCCGACGCATCGCGGCAGATGGTGGCAACAAACACGACATTGCGTAAGATGTCACGTGCAGTGTTTATGGCTGGGTCTGTGCTGAAGAGTGTTTCCAAGCTCAGCGTGTTTGATCTCCGAGTTTGCTGTCGCCAGCGGCGGCGTTGTTGGGAATAGGCAACACAATCCAAGAGTGCATGAGACAGGGTGTCACGGCCATTGGCGCAAAACCGGCATGAGTGCAGTACCATGCCGTTGCGATGACGCGCAAACCGACCGTCCAAAAAGTCATGATGTCCACACCGCGCGGCGCTAGACCCCAGAATCTGGCAGCCGTGGGACAAGCATGCCTGTAAACGACCCTGTGCAGTTGCGGTCGTTTCTGACATCGAGCGTAGCACTCCAGGGAGTCAGTGCAGTGCAAAAGGTTTGAATAAAGCAAGTTGCAATGCCGAGATACGACATCGCGTACATGACGCAACCAAGACTTCACAACCGTCTGGGGTGCACCGGTGACGATGCCCCAACTTGAAAGGGGAGCTACACCAATACGGGCAAGCTCCAGCAGCACAACATTTACCCAGGACGTCTGTTCAGCACAGGCGTCCCGGGCGCAACGGATTTGAGCGCAGTCAGAAAGGAGGTGCGCGAGATCGTGTCGTAGGCGCTTCGCCCATCCAGCGACACCAGGACTTGGTCTGGGTCCTGGTCCAGGGCCACACGGACATGCGCCGCCAGCGCATCCGTGCCCGCTCGAGCCTGCAAGGCAAACTGGTAGGGGCGAGTGGCTGTGTCGAAAGTGTTTGCCCAGCCTTTCGCCAAAGCACGCGACACGAGGCGGCGGAACACGTCGCCTGTCGCTATGCCACGCACACTTCCGTCTGGTTTGCTGAGAGCAGTGAGGCGAGCCAAAGCCAGTCCTGGTGCGACATCTGCTGGTACCTGCGCGTTTGCCAACCGGGTGGCGGCATGAGCGAGAAGCTCTAGAGCTGGCTGGTCCTGGAGCAGGATTTTCAAATGCTCTGCTCGCATGCCCGTCAACCCTGCCGCTCCACCACGCTTCGTATCCCGCAAGGCCGCTGCAACAGCGGTCGGGCTGAGCACAAGGGGACTGCTCGGCTGGTAGCCTGCAATGTCTGCCGGGACCGCCTGGCGTGCACGCGGGGGGCGGCGGGCAGGGTCTGTCAGCAGATGCCAAGTGGCCTCGCTGCCGGGCGCAAGCTCTGCGGCCGTGAGGAGTTGGCGGGCCCTGGAGAGCTCGCCTTTCCTCACTTTGACGCACGCTTGTTCACGTTTTCGCTCGGCTAAAGCCTCGACATCGACGCAGCCACCCTGCTGCTCACGGGGCTTGTGGAGTCGACGTGCTGCGACCAGCAGCTGTGCCCACTCTCCTCGTCGGAAGGCCGCTGC
The DNA here is from genome assembly GCA_905221615.1 of Symbiodinium sp. CCMP2592. Taxonomy (NCBI): domain Eukaryota; class Dinophyceae; order Suessiales; family Symbiodiniaceae; genus Symbiodinium; species Symbiodinium sp. CCMP2592. The sequence goes on from CAJNDT010000690.1 coordinate 119,577, forward strand.
TCGGGACAGCAATTCGTCGCGCCCTTGGCCCGCGCAGGGGGGTGCGAGCTAGCAGCATGCGTGGTGCGAGGAGAAACAACTTCCACGCGCGCGACGGCGGTGCTGCATCATGGACTGGTGCGCCTGCAGGCGACTCGCGGAGCTGTTGAAGGGCCAGGGTCAACGCTGCCCGCACAGCGGCTCTCATGAAGGGTGGCACGTCTTGCAATGTAGGCACCGGATGTCGGAGCTTGTCGGCCAAGTCCACCGCGTCTAAGGCCAGCCAGGCTGCATCGGGGACGCTTGCTGGCGTAGCGTTCGCAGCGGCATCGTGGTCTCCGGCAGCGGCTGGGCAGGTGGGGACGCGGTCGTCGGCGTGCTCGCTGTAGGGCAAGGGTGACTCCGCGCGTGTCGTGGAGTGGCGGCGGCCGTGGCGGCGGCCGCGGCGGCGGACGCGAGGCGTGGTGCCTGCGGCGGGCGATTGGTGTTCGTGCCGGGTAAGATTCCAACAACGCTGCATGCTTGCACCGCTGCCGTGACGTAGCCATCGGGGGCCATGCAAACCCTCACTGCGGCCTTTAGGCACAGCGGGGCGTCGGGCATGGCGGAAAGACTTGCCGCCAATGCTCGATCTTCCGCTGAGGTGGCTCGGTGAGCTTCGTGAGCTTCACACTCGGCGACCGCAAGCACAGTCTGGGCGAGCCCCGACGGCGGGACTGGCGGCGCATCGCGCAGCAGGGATGCGAGCTCCCAGAAACGAGGGCCGAGCCCGGGCCGCGATCGCCATTCATGTTGGGCGTGCGCGGTCAAGTTGCCTGCCCCAGCATGCAGCAATGGTATGTACAGCCATGAATTGCGCTCGCCAGCCAAGGAGCTCGGCGGGCGGGCATCTTGCCAGGGCAGGGGCTCGTGTCCAGAAGCCGGCGAGCGTGCGCGCTGATCCGGCGAAGGTGGTGGTGTGAAGCCTGGTGTCGCTTCTTCCGGTGCCACCGGGGCCATCGCTCCCGAAAGTGGTTGGGGGGCATCTCCCCGCGGAGAGGCGAAAGCGGTGGTCGCACTGAGCGTGTCCGAGACGGTTTCAGCAGCATCCGCGTCTGCGTGGTGGTCGCGTAATGCGGCCGGGCGGGTGCTTGGCGCCAACAATTGCATCTGCCCGAGGGCATGCAGCGCACGCTGTCGGCGCAGCTCGAGGTCGTCGGACGGCGGCCCAGGGTGCGCAGCCTCCCCAACTCGCCTGCCACGGTGCGGGTGCGGCGTCCATTTGCGGACGTCGCCCGAGCCTGCTGCTTGCCGCCCGGCACGCCCGCATGCTTCCCGCGGCAGCGTTACTGACGCCCGCTGCGTCGGCGAGCGGGCGCGCTCGTGGGGCGCGGGGCCACGGCGTCTGTCACCGGCGTGCTGTCGTTGAGGAGGTGTGCTATCAGCGCTGCGGGTGTGCGGTTCGTTGCTTGCGACAACTCGCGCACCGCTGCTTCGCCCCCTTGCAGCAAGTAGTGTAACACCTCGTGCCTGCGTGGGTCCCGCGTGCGGGCTGACAGTTCGCGCAGCAGGGCCTCCCAGCTGTGCTTGGCTTCGTCTGCACGGCGTCCACCGGCTAAGGCGACCATCGCGGCCGCCGCGCGGCGAAAGAGCAAACCAAGAAGGATGCCCAACAACAGCCATCCCCAAGCAAGCATAAGCGGCCCGAAGCCCGAAGTGAAGTACCGGGGCGTGGCTCCACTGCACGTGAGGGCTGCGTGGGTCAAACTTTCCTTGCACGTCGGCGGCAAAGAAGCTGCCCACCACACAGCCGACGAGGCAGCCGAGTAAGCTCCGGCACATGCCGACAAGAGCTGTCCGATCACCGCGGCCGACATGGCACGAGAGCGAGAAATGAGGTTTTAGGCCTATAAAACGAAGCCACTGCCGTGCTGGATAACCCATCCGCTTGATTCAAGATGCGCCACTGGATGTCGGTTTGATCTGGCACTGAAGCGATTGGCACGAGTGGGTGCTGCAACGTGTTGTGACAAAGGAAACCAACATCACGACCACGAGAACCACTAGGACCATCAAAACGAACGGCTGATCATTAGGAATGTCTGTATTCGTGGGACAGAAAATCTCTTGCAGTAAAGCGATGTTGCAACGATGTGATGCCAAAAACTGCGTGAAGCCATGAAACGCACAATGCAGCCGCCCAGAACTCGACCAATTGAACACTGCCAGGCGGCATTGATTGGGCGCATCGGATCCGCCTACTGCCGAGCGCCCCGAGCGTTTCCCGAGCGACGATGCAAAGGCGGTCTCGTGTCGTGAGACCTTGATTCAGCAACGCCAGCTGACAAAGTACTGCCGGGCCGGCTTTGCCGAAGCTGGCCATGATGAGCATTTGCTCGAGGGGTCTGCTGACGGGAGGGGTTCCTGGGTGGTGGCGGCGGCGGCGGGATGCGAGCGCAACTGGGGCGGGCTGGAAGATTGCGATGGTGGGAACAACGAGGGTTGGAGCAGCAAGCCCAACAGGCACCATCAAGGCATTGGCAAGGGGCTGGGTTTCCGCAACTTCGACACGACGCAAACGGCTCAACACAATTTTGACGACGTCTGCCACGCACACGGGCAGAATGAGCCGGCAAAGCTGTGGGGGGGGAGGGAGATCCAAGGCCGGATGGGAAACGGAGCAAGGAGCAAGAGGGGGCGGGGGGAGGGGGAGGTGTGCGGGTAGCGGGTAACACACGGGAAGGTTTTGGCGGCGGTCTAGGCAAAGCGGCAACGGGGGGGAATGCAGAGTGGGACAACTGGGTGTTGACGAGATGCAACAAATTCGTGAACGTGCTTTCGAAATGCGACAGTTGTGCGCGGAGTTGGGCTATTTCAATGCCTGAGCATCAGTGGTGCTGGGACCCTTTGTTGGAGGCGGCTCAGCAGGCAGAACAGTGCAGCGTGCATCATTCGCACATGACTGACGTAGCTCGGCACCCTCAGCTGCACATGCGCTGTCGGAGCGAGAACTGCAGGAATCCGAATCAGGATGCGAAACAGAGTCGATGGGAGGCGGATGGAGGCGGCACATGCTGCAGAGCCGCCGTGGCAGACAACGTGTGCTCAGAGGTCCACGGCGCAAACAACGGCAGCAAATGTTGACCAGCGGCTTGGGCGTCACCATGAAAAGTAAGCGTGCGGTTTGCAGCATGAAATAATACCCCGCATAACAATTGCGGACGACGTCCGAATGCACTGTGACGACGATTGATACGCAGGCGGTTGTGCCTTCAGTACGCACTTGTGGCACACCAATACTGTTGAAACATCCCTCTGATACTAAGCGGTTACGATTCCAGGGACATGTCAAGAAAACGTGTGAATTGTATGCGGCCATAGGTCAATTTGGCAAAACGGTCGGCTCGACGGTGGACTGTACGCCAGGTGGCTCACTCGCAAAGCGCTGGTGAGCGGCATTGGCGTGGGCAGACCGTCCGAAAGGACGGAAGCACTCAGCACACACTGTGAAACGGCAGTTTTGGAACAAGGCTCCGCCCACGGAATACCCATTCTGCCGGTGAGTGGGCGAAGCGCCGGGCGGCAGCGACGTCGGGATCTTGCTCGTCAGGTTCGCCCAACAAATCACATAGCTCCACCAAGCTGCCTTTTTTTTTGCTTGCTCCTTTTTTACGTCTGCACAAGGTGTCCCTCCGTCAGAAGCTACCCAGACCTGGAAGCGCCTACGGGTTGCTACCGTAGCGGGCGCTTGCTATCGCAAGGTCCAAAACGTCATCAAGTCGGGTGCTAGGGTGGACATGTGCCAGCATGCGGGCCGGACTGGGAGTGGAGGAGAGCGCTGCCAACCCGGGTTTCCTAGGCCGAGTTCACCCTCAGCGGCCGGCGCATCGGCGCCCGTAGCTGCGCCTAGGCAAGACGCTGCCGGTTCGCCCTCGAGCTCTTGTACTAGCAGGGCTGCTGCGTCGGGGTATCGTTGGCGCAACACCGGGAACGTCGCCCAGCATGCTGCCGGGGATACCCGCTCCGCTGCCAAGAGACCAAGGCCTCCCAGGCTCGGCAGCAAAAAGTGACCTGGCGAGCAAAAGCCAAGGCGTCTCCCTCGCCGGGTCTTCGGTCGCCGCCGTTGCCTCAACCACCGGCCAGACCGCATCGTCGTGACCACAGGCGTACGGCAGGATGTCGTTTGGGGTACATTGCGGAGCAGATGCTGTGCACGAGGCCCCGCGCAGAAAGCGAGCAAGAGGCAGGCACACTAGACATCGAGGAATTTGATGAATTTTTGAAGCAAGTCGGCCTCAGCGTCAAGGCGGCTACTGTATAGCGGCCTGGGCTCGAACGAAGTCGGGGTGACCACTGGGTGACCTATGGGCACGCTTCGCACGCTATGGAACGCCGAAAGCGACGAAGCCACGCTGCTCCGGGGGCAAATTGCCGCACCAGACGTCGGGGCCCAAGACGTCGACGCTGGGTGGCGCATCCCCTCCAGCTGCCTTGAAGACCCGCGTCTTGCCCAGATTAACCTCGACCCCGGCATCGCGCTCAACCTCGCCGGTGACGACATGTGACGACCCGCAGGAGCGACGCTGCGCGTTCCAGCACGGTGACGACGTACGAGTCGTTTAAGAACACGCGAGACGCTCATCCGGCCGCAAAGAGGCACTAGCCGCGACGAGCGAGTCGTGCTGGCCAAGCGCGTTGTGTCCCGGTGCGAGGGGGTCACCCTGCTCGACCTTCAGCCTGCGCGATGTCGTGCACTCGTCCCTCGTCGTCAACTAAGCGGAGGTGTGCGCATACATGGCCAGGGCGAAGGGCAGGAGCGACGGGTATCACGTAGCTTGGCCAGTATAGTCGCGCGGCTGATGGTGTCGTAAGCGCTTCGCCCATCCAGAAAAACGACTGTGGCCCTGGGGTCGAGTTCTACAGCTGCACGCAACATCGCCGCTACGCTGTCAGTACCGGCGCGGGTCTGCAGTGCGAACTGAAACGGGCGGGTGGCCGCGTCAAGCTCCCCGCTAACGCTCCCGCCAGCGCTCGGGAGACGAGACCTCAAAACACGTCCCTTGTGGCGATGCCGCGGACACCTCCGTTAGGTTTGTGCAGGGCGGTGAGGCGCGACAGGGCGATGGCATCTAGCGCACCTGTGGGGCCTGCGCGCGGGCGGCAACGTTCACTGCAGAGAAGGCCCACCCGCCATAACCGGCATTTAAGCCAAATGCAACCGGCACTTAGTGTTTTGCTGGGTTTCGACTCGAAAATCCGTGAGTGTGCTCGAGAAAGATGATGGTTTTTGGCTCAAGCACTGAGTTGCTCAAGCGTTTTGCGGCTCAAGTGATGACTCAAAAATTCAGCGGTTTAAAAAAACATGTGTTGGCTCAAGTAAGTGTTTCGTTGGCTCAAACATACCTATCAAAACCTGGCTCAAGCTCGATCACTGAGAAAAATAGGGGGGTTAGGGTTTTAGGGTTTGGAGTGACTGCTTTCGGCTGCTAGGCTTAGGCTGGGGGAAACCACAAAACCCTAAAGCCTTAAAGCCCTAAACCCCAAACCCTAGAGCCCTAAAGCCCTAAACCCTGAAGCCCGAAACCCTTAAACCCTATGAAAAATCTTAAAGCCCTAAAACCCCAAAAACTGAAACCCGAACTTAAAGCCTATGAAACACTCTAAAACTCTAAAGCCCCAAACCCTGAAACCCGAAACCCTTAAACCCTGTGAGACCCTAAAGCCCTGAAGCCCCAAACCCTAAAGCCCTAAACCCTGTACCACCTCACCCCCGAACCCCCAAAACCAAGGCTTCTTATTCTTGAAACCCCACTGAATCCTAATCGCCTAAGCTCCTAAACCCCTAAACCCCTAAACCCTGAAGCCTGATCCCCAAAACCCCCAAGCCCCTAAACCCGTGGTCATAGCGAGAAGGAAAACTACCCCAAAACCCTCAAGCCGCACCCCCAACTAAACCCCGGTCCCCAAATTTTACAAATCCCTAAAACCCGATCCCCCTACCCCTCAACTCTACTAGGCTACTCGACTCTAAGCATCCCCCTTGTCAGTGCTGGAGCCACCTCACCGTCACGGAGGGGTAGCTCAAGGACTGAGTGTTTGCATTGCAGCCCTGAAAAGGGGATTTTTTTTGGCGTGGTCGGACCTCGCCGACTACGGCTGTAGCACTTGGTCCCGACAAACAAGACAAACCAACAAACGAACAAAAACAGCGGTGATTTTTTTTGGCTTGACTGGGCCTCGTCGACTACGGCTGTAGCACTCGGTCCCTACAAACAAACAAGCGAAACTACAAACCAAGCATCAAACTACAACAAAGCGGTGAAACAGCAAAGCGAAGCTCTACCAAGGGCTGCGGCGCACAGGCTTTGCCGGTGTTAGCCGTTCAGCACAAACTATACGGAGCCTCAGCGACCGGTCAGGAGCAACAAAGAGCCGTCGCTCAGAGCTGCCCAAAACAACAGGTGGAGCCAAGTCCAGGCTCCGGTTGCCGTTCTAGTCTCGCCAGACAACGGACAACCCCTGTGTTTTGTTCCGTCACGATCGTGCACACCAAAATCCACAAGTCCAAAGTCCACGGTCGGGCGACGTAAGGTGAAGGCACCCAGGCAGTGAGAGGCAAGCCAAAGGTGACAGAAGCGGCGTTCTCGCTCTTACTAACCGCAACATATACCGATGGTGACGCGACCAATGCCAGGCAGTGACGACGAAACTACGACAAAGCAGAGCCCAAACACGAGGCCGTAAGAGAAACAGCGTTCTCGCGCTTACTAACTGCAACCTTGCAACCAGTTGAGAAAGGACACGGACCTAAGCAGACGCTAAGAGGCGAGCGTGCAGAAGTGACAGAAGCGGCGTTCTCGCTCTTACTAACCGCAACATAAACCGATGCGCGGCCAATGCCAAGCAGTGACGACGAAGCTACGACAAAGCAGAGCCCAAACTCGAGGCCGTAAGAGAAGCAGCGTTCTCGCTCTTACTAACTGCAACCTTGCAACCTGTTGAGAAAAGGCACAGACCGAAACAGACGTTAAGAGGCGCGCATGCAGAAGTGGCAGAAGCGGCGTTCTCGCTCTTACTAACCGCAACATTCACCGAAATGTCATGACCAATTCGGGCGGCGACAACCGAGCAACGACAAAGCAGAGGCCAAACCCGAGGCCGAAAGAGAAGCAGCGTTCTCGCGCTTGCTAACTGCGACCCTGCCCCGTTGGGCAAAGGCACCGCCCGATGCAGACGTCAAAAGGCAAGCATGGAGGCGGGCGTCCCAGAGCCACCGATACGCCTACTTAGGCGCCTCCTGCGAAACAAGCCGTAGATCTTTGAGGCCTTGGCTATGATACCTCTTCTGCAGGTTTTGGGAGCCCCCCCCTAGGGCTACACTGCCAAGGACAGCCGTTTGAACTGGAGAAGCTGAAAAACCTGCCCTACATCTTAACTAACCCTGTGCAGCGCCCTAAATTTTTAGAAGGGCTCAGCCAAAGGGCGGGACGGGTACCCAACCCCTACAAAACGCAAAAGATTTCGGCAAAACCTCATTTCCATTCTGCTGGGTAGCGAAAGTATTTCGCAATCCAGTCTCGATGGTGTTGGAAGCTTTGCGGCGTTTGCAGACGTCAAAAGGCAAGCATGGAGGCGGGCGTCCCAGAGCCACCGATACGCCTACTTAGGCGCCTCCTGCGAAACAAGCCGTAGATTTTTGAGGCCTTGGCTATGATACCTCTGCAGGTTTTGGGATCCCCTACCCTTTGGCAATACCAAGCACCACCGCTTCAGCTTATCGGGTTAGGAACCTGCCCTAAATCTTAACTTAACCCTGTGCAGCGGCCTAAATTTTTAGAAGGGCTCAGCCAAAGGGTGGGACGGGTGCCCAACCCCTAAAAAGCAAACCTCTCGGCAAAACCTTATTGCCTAAATCTGCGTAGCGATAGTATTTCGCCCCCGTCACGATGATGTTGGAAGCTTTGCGGCGTGCAGCACAGCAAGACCTGCCTCTTGACCTGTGTGGCCCTAACCTTTGCGGCAACGCGACCTGACCTCCAACCTACCTGCGTGCCTGAACAAGCCCTCCTGACCTACTTCTGGGTCGAGTGAAAGGTTTGGCCTTCGAACCTTTGGAAAAACTGCTAAGGCACACGGCGCCCGCTCATGCTGCACAGGCAACTGAGCAGGTGACAAGGGTGGCTTTACCGGCAGGCCACCACGCCGAGCGTTGACTGCGTGAGTCTCGTCACCCAAGCACAGAGAACCGTTCAAAAGCGGGCACAACCAACCCCGCAACCGCACAAGCAAGCCCCCCCCAGAAGCTCTCTTGGCGAGTCAGGGACGGGTACCCAACCCCTACAGAGCGCCAAAGCTCTCGGCAAAACCTTATTTCCATCAAGCTGGGTAGCGATAGTATTTCGCACTCCCGTCACGATGGTGTTGGAAACTTTGCGGCGTGCAGCACAGCAAGACCTGCCTCTTCTACAGCAGGCTGCAAGGCGAGACGTGGAAGGCATGTTCACAGTGCGTGTGCGCTCAAACACAGATGGCGGCGGCATAGGCAGACTGAACAGGTGACAAGGGTGGCTTTACCGGCAGGCCACCACGCCGAGCGTTGACTGCGTGAGTCTCGTCACCCAAGTACAGAAAACCTTGGCAAAACAGGCACAACCAAACCCACAACTGCACAAGCAAGCCCCCCCCCCGAAGCTCGCTTGGCGAGTGTTGGCCTCCCAGCTGGGATCTCAGGCGTTTGGCTATGACTCCCCTTCTGCAGGTTTTGGGATCCCCTACCCGTTGGCTATACCAAGCACAACCGCTTCAGCTTATCGGGTTAGGAACCTGCCCTAAATCTTAACTAACCCTGTGCAGCGGCCTAACTTTTTAGAAGGGCTCAGCCAAAGGGTGGGACGGGTACTCAACCCCTAAAAAGCGCAAAAGCTCTCGGCAAAACCTTATTTCCATCAAGCTGGGTAGCGATAGTATTTCGCACTCCCGTCACGATGGTGTTAGAAACTTTGCGGCGTGCAGCACAGCAAGACCTGCCTTTTCTACAGCTGGCTGTAAGGCGAGACGTGGAAGGCATGTTCACAGTGCGTGTGCGCTCAAACACAGATGGCGGCGGCATAGGCAGACTGAACAGGTGACAAGGGTGGCTTTACCGGCAGGCCACCACGCCGAGCGTTGACTGCGTGAGTCTCGTCACCCAAGTACAGAAAACTTTGGCAAAACAGGCACAACCAAACCCACAACAACACAAGCAAACCCCCCCTCCCGAAGCTCGCTTGGCGAGTGTTGGCCTCCCAGCTGGGATCTCGGGCTTTTGGCTATGACTCCCCCTCTGCAGGTTTTGGGATCCCCTACCTTTTGGCTATACCAAGCCGCTTCAACTTGTCGGGTTAGGAACCTGCCCTAAATCTTAACTAGCCCTGTGCAGCGGCCTAAATTTTTAGAAGGGCTCAGCCAAAGGGTGGGACGGGTGCCCAACCCCTAAAAAGCGCAAGCCTCTCGGCAAAACCTTATTGCCTAAATCTGGGTAGCGATAGTATTTCGCCCCCGTCACGATGATGTTGGAAGCTTTGCGGCGTGCAGCACAGCAAGACCTGCCTCTTGACCTGTGTGGCCCTAACCTTTGCGGCAGCGCGACCTGACCTCCAACCTACCTGCGTGCATGAACAAGCCCTCCTGACCTACCTCTGCGTCGAGTGAAAAGGTTTGGCCTTCGAACGGGTGACAAGGGTGGCTTTACCGGCAGGCCACCACGCCGAGCGTTGACTGCGTGAGTCTCGTCACCCAAGCACAGAGAACCGTTCCAAAGCGGGCACAACCAGCCCCGCAACCGCACAAGCAAGCCCCCCCCCCGTGTTGGAGACTTTGCGGCGTGCAGCACAGCAAGACCTGCCTCTTCTACAGCTGGCTGTAAGGCGAGACGTGGAAGGCATGTTCACAGTGCGTGTGCGCTCAAACACAGATGGCGGCGGCATAGGCAGACTGAACAGGTGACAAGGGTGGCTTTACCGGCAGGCCACCACGCCGAGCGTTGACTGCGTGAGTCTCGTCACCCAAGTACAGAAAACCATGGCAAAACAGGCACGACCAAACCTACAACTGCACAAGCAAGCCCCCCCCCCGAAGCTCGCTTGGCGAGTGTTGGCCTCCCAGCTGGGATCTCAGGCTTTTGGCTATGACTCCCCCTCTGCAGGTTTTGGGATCCCCTGGCTATACCAAGCCGCTTCAGCTTGTCGGGTTAGGAACCTGCCCTAAATCTTAACTAACCCTGAGCAGCGGCCTAAATTTTTAGAAGGGCTCAGCCAGAGGGTGGGACGGGTGCCCAACCCCTAAAAAGCGCAAAAGCTCTCGGCAAAACCTTATTTCCATCAAGCTGGGTAGCGATAGTATTTCGCACTCCCGTCACGATGATGTTGGAAGCTTTGCGGCGTGCAGCACAGCAAGACCTGCCTCTTCTACAGCTGGCTGTAAGGCGAGACGTGGAAGGCATGTTCACAGTGCGTGTGCGCTCAAACACAGATGGCGGCGGCATAGGCAGACTGAACAGGTGACAAGGGTGGCTTTACCGGCAGGCCACCACGCCGAGCGTTGACTGCGTGAGTCTCGTCACCCAAGTACAGAAAACCCTGGCAAAACAGGCACAACCAAACCTACAACTGCACAAGCAAGCCCCCCCCCCGAAGCTCGCTTGGCGAGTGTTCGTGGTCCAAGGACACAACTAGTCCTTAAATGTGACCCAAGTACCGAAAAGCCGACTGACGTATGTCAGAAGGACACTAGCAAGCTCGGACGGCAAGTCTCGTTAAGGAAGTTGGCAGCAAACCTTCTAGGACACAGAGAGTCACCTTCCAGGCTCTTACCAATCCTCACAGGAGCTCACACACTCTCCGCAGGTGCGGTCGCACGGATTAGACGTGTACCGCAGACTCCAACGGTAATTATCTAGCAAAACGCCGACTGACGTATGTCAGAAGGACACAACCAACACTTACAGTGTTAAAAGGCACGGGCAAGGCTTGCAAAAACTGTGACTTAGTGGACACAGTTTGGCACTGAAAACCCACTTCCGAAGTTTCAGGGGCCCTTCTGCACTGCTAAGACAGCAGTAACTCTTGAGAGACGCAGCGGTCAAAGCTTGCTGGCAGCAGTAGGTTGCAACAAAGACAGCAGTAACTCTTGAGAGACGCTGCGGTCAAAGCTTGCTGGCAGAGGTTGCAACAAAGCGACTGCAGTGAGGCAAAAAAACAGCTTACACTCCTCGGAAGTTGGCTTTCTGACGCCCTACACCGTGAGCCTTCCCGCTTCAGCTTGTCGGGTTAGGAACCTGCCCTAAATCTTAACTAACCCTGAGCAGCGGCCTAAATTTTTAGAAGGGCTCAGCCAGAGGGTGGGACGGGTGCCCAACCCCTAAAAAGCGCAAAAGCTCTCGGCAAAACCTTATTTCCATCAAGCTGGGTAGCGATAGTATTTCGCCCCCGTCACGATGATGTTGGAAGCTTTGCGGCGTGCAGCACAGCAAGACCTGCCTCTTCTACAGCTGGCTGTAAGGCGAGACGTGGAAGGCATGTTCACAGTGCGTGTGCGCTCAAACACAGATGGCGGCGGCATAGGCAGACTGAACAGGTGACAAGGGTGGCTTTACCGGCAGGCCACCACGCCGAGCGTTGACTGCGTGAGTCTCGTCACCCAAGTACAGAAAACCTTGGCAAAACAGGCACGACCAAACCTACAACTGCACAAGCAAGCCCCCCCCCCGAAGCTCGCTTGGCGAGTGTTGGCCTTTCAGCTGGGATCTCAGCCACCGTGGTCCAAGGACACAACTAGTCCTTAAATGTGACCCAAGTACCGAAAAGCCGACTGACGTATGTCAGAAGGACACTAGCAAGCTCGGACGGCAAGTCTCGTTAAGGAAGTTGGCAGCAAGCCTTCTAAGACACAGAGAGTCACCTTCCAGGCTCTTACCAATCCTCACAGGAGCTCACACACTCTCCGCAGGTGCGGTCGCACGGATTACACGTGCACCGCAGACTCCAACGGAAATTATCTAGCAAAACGCCGACTGACGCATGTCAGAAGGACACAACCAACACTTACAGTGTTAAAAGGCACGGGCAAGGCTTGCAAAAACTGTGTTTTAGTGGACACAGTTTGGCACTGAAAACCCACTTCCGAAGTTTCAGGGGCCCTTCTGCACTGCTAAGACAGCAGTAACTCTTGAGAGACGCAGCGGTCAAAGCTTGCTGGCAGCAGTAGGTTGCAACAAAGACAGCAGTAACTCTTGAGAGACGCTGCGGTCAAAGCTTGCTGGCAGAGGTTGCAACAAAGCGACTGCAGTGTGGCAAAAAAACAGCTTACACTCCTCGGAAGTTGGCTTTCTGACGCCCTACACCGTGAGCCTTCCCGCTTCAGCTTGTCGGGTTAGGAACCTGCCCTAAATCTTAACTGACCCTGTGCAGCGGCCTAAATTTTTAGAAGGGCTCAGCCAGAGGGTGGGACGGGTGCCCAACCCCTAAAAAGCGCAAAAGCTCTCGGCAAAACCTTATTTCCATCAAGCTGGGTAGCGATAGTATTTCGCACTCCCGTCACGATGATGTTGGAAGCTTTGCGGCGTGCAGCACAGCAAGACCTGCCTCTTCTACAGCTGGCTGTAAGGCGAGACGTGGAAGGCATGTTCACAGTGCGTGTGCGCTCAAACACAGATGGCGGCGGCATAGGCAGACTGAACAGGTGACAAGGGTGGCTTTACCGGCAGGCCACCACGCCGAGCGTTGACTGCGTGAGTCTCGTCACCCAAGTACAGAAAACCTTGGCAAAACAGGCACAACCAAACCCACAACTGCACAAGCAAGGCCCCCCCCCCGAAGCTCGCTTGGCGAGTGTTGGCCTCCCAGCTGGGATCTCAGCCACCGTGGTCCAAGGACACAACTAGTCCTTAAATGTGACCCAAGTACCGAAAAGCCGACTGACGTATGTCAGAAGGACACTAGCAAGCTCGGACGGCAAGTCTCGTTAAAGAAGTTGGCAGCAAGCCTTCTAAGACACAGAGAGTCACCTTCTAGGCTCTTACCAATCCTCACAGGAGCTCACACACTCTCCGCAGGTGCGGTCGCACGGATTACACGTGCACCGCAAACTCCAACGGTAATTATCTAGCAAAACGCCGACTGACGTATGTCAGAAGGACACAACCAACACTTACAGTGCAAAAACTGTGACTTAGTTGAAGTCAAAGCTTGCTGGCAGCAGTAGATTGCAACAAAGACAGTAACTCTTAAGAAACGCTGCGGTCAAAGCTTGCTGGCAGAGGTTGCAACAAAGCGACTGCAGCAAGTGCAGAGTGTGTGCTTCAAGTGCATCTGTCTGCAAGTGCAGTTAAACCACTTCTTGGAGAGTGTGTGAGGCAAAAAACAGCTTACACTCCTTGGAGTTAGCTTTCTGACGCCCTACACCGTGAGCCTTCCCGGGCCTCCTCTAAGCCCTTGAAAGCGAGGAAGCCACCTAACTAGCAACAAACCTTCTAGCTACGGACTCCCACTCAACTACGTCTCCACAGAGTTACCCTTTTTTGAGGAATTTTAAGCCGAGACGCCTTGAGCCAAAGGCTACGGAACAAAAACAGCGGTGAAACAGGGCGGCTTGATAAAAAAGAGGCAAAAAGCTTTTTGTTTTTGGCGTGACTGGGCCTCGTCGACCACGGCTGTAGCACTCGGTCCCTACAAACAAACAAACGACAAGCGAAAGCTAAAACAACAAACTAACTGCCAAAACAGTGAAACAAAGTGCGAAGATGAAAAAGAGGCAAAAAGCCAGCTGCGACACACAGCTGGGTCTCTCGCACACAGCACTCACACAGAGCGGGCACGCTCCACACTTTTCACTCTGCTGTTCTTTAGCAGTTCGAGTCTTCAGCCAAGCCCGGCACGGCTTGAGGCTTCAGTGCTCACTCTAAGGTTCGGGCGGGACGACCGACAGGCGGACCAACCGACCGACCAACAAACTGACAAAACAAGGTTTCGAAAAAATGGTTTCGTTCCAAGCTTCCACCATCCCAAAACAAATCGTACAGTACTCACATGACATGCAAAACAAGACTGAGCAAGATTTTCCAAGGCAAGTCCAATTGCTTCAAATCAACAACTGGGAACCTTAAGGAGGTCACACAAATCAACTTCATTGGTGTCCACAGTGTCCAATCTTTCGACGGGTCTTTCCATTGCCGCAAGTCTTGGACTTCTGGACTTGTGAAATTCTTCCGTGCGATCCGAACACCGACTGTGGTTCGACGGAACTAGAACGGAGCCTTGATTTGCTGGCCTTCTGCACGCTGCTATGGCGCCTTCCCATTTCGACGCGTGGGAGACGAGAGCCAAGGTTTTCGTCCACCAGGTGACGTAAGAGACGAACGATAAGGCTCTGGCTGACGGACACCGCGCATGGATTCGGCCAGAAGACCCAAGAGCCAGGAACGCTGGAGAAACGAAGCAGAGGCCTTCATTGAACAGAGTGGAATCGGCTTAGGCTGAGCTGATGCCGCATCTCCATAAGCTGGATCAAGATACACACCGATGTGGTGTGTACCGCCTATAGAAGCTGTATCAGCAGCGCAAAAACCAAATGTTTTTACCAATTGCGGAATCCCACTTGCCGACCGGCGGCAACGACATGCATCGCCTGCTGGATTCTTGGCCGTGGCCTTTGACACTGGATTGTATCCAGCGACGGGTAGGCCGTACGTCGAAGGGTCCATTTCTGGCTCTTGCTGGTTGTGGATGACTTGTGGACTTTGTGTGCACGATCGCGACACAACACGTTAAAACCCAAACGCGCCTTGAGGCACACTTCCAGGTTTAGTAAAAGGAGGTGCAAGCCGACTGACTGACTACGTCACACAAGGCTACAGCAGTGAAAGCTAACAGCACTTTTACACCTTTCGTCGCAACCAACTGTTCACCACGCGCTTGTCACGCAGTGCAAGTCTTGAGCCAAAGTGAAACGGGGCGCAGACAGAGACTTCAGCACACTCACTTCCGCGGTAAGTCCTAAGGACTCCTAACGGCTTCTCTGCACTGGTAACTCTGTTCTATGGCCCAGGTGCTCCCCGGACTTCGTCTAGAAGTCCGTTCTCACAGCAAACAAACTGAAAACACTCTGGTGTTCATCATGCTTCAGGGAAACACCGTTCTTCGTGAAAACTCGTGAGGAAAACTCCGGTTGGACACGCTTCTGGTAATGATCACTTTCACCGCAAGGTGAGACAGGAAGCGTGAGCGCAGCGACCGACAGACAGACAACTTTTCCCTACTCCTACCGTTCACAACTACACCTAAGGTTCTCTAAAACTCACAAAGGAGAAAACAGAAAGTGTTCCTGACCTTGGCGAGACACAGGGGCACCATTATAGGATTGAAAATCACGCTCGAGCGGCGAAGCGCTGGGCTGAGCCCGGTTTGAGTCAGGGGTGAGACAGGAAGGAGAAAGAGAGAGAGAGGGAGAAAGGAGAGTGTCAGTGGGGGAGGCACCTCACCCTGAGACTAGTCCACTTTGGGAGCGGCGAGTTTCTCAAGACCAGTCTGACATCAGGTGATGTCCTTAAACAGCACCCTCGGCACAGACTGGTCGAGCTCACCTGCCTACTGCGGTTGCCTTCAGCCTACCTTCCAAGGAGTCTCCTCACTTTGAGCTAGGCGGCAACAAAAGGGGTGCAAGGGAGGTTTCTCACCTTGAGTGAACTGTTACCCTGCAGTCTGAAGAAAGGAGTCTGGGACTTCGGCAGGTACTGGTCTCCATCGCCTCACTTTGGTTGGACCGGTAACAGAGAGCAAAAGGGAGTTTCCTCACCTTGAGCGGACTAGGACCAAATTGGCTCGTTAAATTAGGTAAAGGAACGAATTGGGGAGAGTCCTCACCCATCGCTGCTTACCATGCAAAGGCCACACAACACGGGGAGGCACCTCACCCTGTGTGTAGGAGTAGAAATTAGTAACCTCAGGGAGGCACCTCTCCCTGTACTCAAGGACCTAAAGCAAAGGTGGTGAGCTCCCACAAGGGAGAAGAGGCCCAGCAGAGGCGGCACTCCACTGGGCACCACTCACCTCCACAGGCATAGCTCGAGACCCGAGTGCTTGAAGCGGAGGGAGACACTCGCCATGAAACAAGGCACAACCCGAGCATTGGAGGGAGGTGCAACTCCCTGCCTGTGAACGAAAAGCCAAAGGATTGACCTGGGCAGCATGCACAGAGGGAGAGAAGGAAGGATGAAGGGAACTGAAAAAGGCCGCTGCCCCTCAACGCGGAATTTGGCGCAGGGCCGACGCCAACCCCTCATTGTCGGCAAGCCAGTGGCGCGGGGTCCACGCTTTCCCCTATTCTCAACTACGTGGTGGTGCGGGGAACCACACCCTGCAAGGCCAGTTCCAGACCCCTAAACCCTTACCCTCAAACCTGAGTACTGCGAGCCCAGGTGGGCCTGTACAGCAACCAGCAGGACGGAGATGCTCACAGTCACTGCAGCCCTCCTGACCACTGCACAGCCCCAGTGACAAGCCTGCAGCAACTGGGCGGGAAAGTCCCTGGCAACAGAGAAAAACCTCCAGAGGCTGCTGACGCAGGAGGCCTGCCCGGGAAAGGCAACGCAAGGCCCCAAGCAAAGTCACTCAAAACTTAAAACTATCAGAGCAAAATCAAAGAACAAACGGGTCAACCAAGCATGAGTCCCCAGTCTCTCCTACCTGCCGCCTCTGGGGCCAAGGCAACAAGCGGCCGGAAAACTCAACTAGCAAGGGTCCCTAAACCTAAATAGAAGCAAAAGGGGAGAAATCTCACCCTGAAATGGAGATACCCATCGTCGCCCTTGCAGCCAGAAAGCTCAAAAGGGCCCGGCGGGCTATCGCAGCAAACCTGACAAGCTGCAATGCTCCAAGAAGCAGGGCTGTGAGAAACCCTGGCTGGGTAAAGCAACACACAGGACCTCCAACACCAAACCCAGCCTTGGCGATAGAGGCCTGTAAGGAAGCAGCAGGGGAAGTGCCTCAAACTTGCTTAGCAACCAAGCGAGGCCGGCAGTCAGCAGGGGACGACACGACCAAACAGGGCACAAGACCGGCTGCATCAAATTGCCTACTCAAAACGCGCCAAAGGACCCCAGGAAAGACACCCTAGCATCGGCTGGCTTGGGAAACTACACCCCAGACGGGGGAAATGACGAAAGAGCCGCCGAGTGTAAGCGATATGCAAACCTGGAGCTCTCAGTCCTGCTGGCGCAGCACACGGGCTAACAAGCCCGGGCCCCGAGAGTAAGGCAAAAGGCCGTGAGGGAACTCACACACAAGGATACACAAACTTTCAGAGAGAGAGGGGATCCAGGCAGCCGCTGAGCCGACCTCCAACTCAACTCCGGTTAGGATCTTTGCGGGCGAGCGAGCTCAACCTCACAGGGCTATCTGGCGGCACACAGCGCTGGCGAGTTGCCTCAACCAATGTCTGTCACTAGACACACGTTGTGTCAGCCACCTGCAGGCGAGATGCCTCAGCCTAAGCTCGTCTGCAGACCTGCGGGCTGAGCTACAACTACCTGGCGAGGCTCCACCTAGGACAGTCACAGGACAGACTAAAGGCTAAGCTACAACTACCAGCAGCTCACGTGCAGCTGCCGCCTCTCTTCAAGAAAACTGTACGACAAGAAAAGTTGGCAACAAACTAGAGCGTTTTTGCAAGCAAGGCCCTCAAAACAACTCCCTTTTCCAAGAAAATCAAGCGAACTGTGCAAGCAAGATTGTTTCAAGGTTCAAGGGTTTGCGCAAGCTGTTGGTTTGCAATGGCTCAACTACGCACACCGGAGTGTATCTGCAGCTACCCCCCCCGCGTCCCGTGCTGCTCAGGCAGCCTACGAGAAAACACAGAGATTGGTTGGATTGAAAATCACGCTCGAGCGGTCGGTCCGCTGGGCTGAGCCCAGTTCGAGTCAGGGTGAGACGAAGTTTGAGGGGAGTCACCTCACCCTGAGTTCTGAGCCTAGTCCACTTTGGGAGCGGCGAGTTTCTCTAGACCAGTCTGACATCAGGTGATGTCCTTAAACAGCACCCGGCACAGACTGGTCGAGCTCACCTGCCTACTGCGGTTGCCCTCAGCCTACCTTCCAAGGAGTCTCCTCACTTTGAGCTAGGCGGCAACAAAAGGGGTGCAAGGGAGGTGTCTCAACCTTGTAGCTTCTCCAAGTCCACGGAGTCTCCTCACGTTGTTGGCTTGTAGAGCAAGGGAGTAACCTCACCTTGAGCAGACTTAGGCTTGTGACCAAATTGGCTCGTTGAATTAAATCTGGAAAGGGGAGTCTCCTCACCCTGGAGCGGCTTGCAAGCTTAAGGGAGTCACCTCACCTTAAGACCCTTCAAGGGGGTTTTCAACTTGTTGGGGTGTCCAAACTCGGGATCGGAACGAGCTGCCAGGTTGTATCATCCGGATTGCTCCAAGGGTTGCTCAGGGGGATGACCATACCAACCCTGTAGCACAAGGGGAGGTAGGTTAAGAACCCCGAGTCCTTTAAGCCCTCGAAGTGGTGCGGGAAGTCCTGGAGGCGGTGGAGGAAGACCTTGGCCAAAACCTCGGGGGAGCCATAGAGATGGATTTGTTCTTCCACCCATGGCCCAAACATTTCATGTTTGGCACATAGGCCAAGGAGCCCCTTGGTTGCCGCCTTTCCAGGCCAGTGCTTGTGCTGCGCTTCTCTCCAGCGGCCCCCGTCGTACAAACAAACCTGCACGTAGTCGGCCGAGCGCAGCTTTGCACTTTGGAGCGCCATGTTCTCGGCGCGTGTGCGCGCCAAGGTCGGGAGGGCCCAACCTACGTTGTGCTCCCCAAGATCCGACAAGCGGATATGGCAGGCACACAAAAACGCGACCACACTTAACAAGGCCAGGAGGTCCGGGACATCAAGTGTCCTAAGCCTTCCCTGCGGAGAAGCCACAGGGATGACCCGCCTGTAGAAAACCGCGCGGGCACGAAGGGAAAAACCCCGGCCATGGCCATTCTCTGACAAGGTGAGCAGAACTTCACCAGAGGACCCCGGTCGAGGAATAAAGGTGAAATCTCTGGATAATCCCTCCAGAAAAAATCTGCTCCTGGTCCATGGCCTCGGCGAGCCCCAGCTTGAGGACCTGAACTTCGGCTCCAAGTCCCCATTGAGCCGGGGGCTCCAAGGTGACACGACTGCCACCTACCCCCAAAACGGCCCATACCCCTCCAAGCTCGTCCTCCAGCTCCGCCGGAGTGTAAGCAGTCCAAGGCGTGCCAGACGTGCCTTTTTTGTTTAGGGACACGCCTCGGAGGGATCTCGGGATCTTCAGGGGCTGCTTGAAAAGAAGCTCCAAGGGAACCTCCGGACCAGGTTCCCCTCTGATGTCCTCGCCCTTGATTCCCGGATCTGGGCCTGAATGGGACTGCGCTGGGGATGGAGCTTCGGTGGTGGCCGGTGAGTTTGCCTCAACCTGGGCACTGGGGACAGGATCTGGGTGAGGTGAGGGTTCCTCAACCTGCTCAGGCACCAAAGAAGAGGCTGGCTCAGGTGAGATCTTCTCAACCTGTGTTTTGGAAGCCGAGCATTCTGTATCCGGCTTGGGCGCCGGTGAGGTAACCTCAACCTGGGAGCTTTGGGCAGGCTCCTGCTTAGGAGAGGTCAGTACCTCTTCCTGCTCAGGCTCCAAGGGAGAGGCCGGTTCAGGCGAGACCTTCTCAACCTGGGTTGTGGCGGCCGGGCCTGGATCACCAGCATCTGTATCCGGCTTGGTTGCCGGTGAAGGAACCTCAGTCTGAGAACTCTGGGCAGGTTCCTGCTTAGGAGAGGTCAGCACCTCATCCTGCTCAGGCCCCAAAGGAGAGGTTGGTGCAGGCGAGACCTGCTCAACCTGGGTTGTGGAGGCTAGGCCTGGTTCATCAGCATTGGAAGGCGAGGGCACCTCAGCCTGCAGATTGGAACCGGAGGCTCTTGGCGAGGCCTCCTCAGCCTGGGCCTCTGTGCGTTGCCGCTTTGGCGGTGGTGGTGGTGGGGTTCGGGCTACCCCCGTCTTGGGTGCGGCTTTTGGCCTCGTGATAGGGGCCTCCACCGACCTTGACAAGTTGGGACCAGAAGCCGGAGGTTCCCGGTCGGTACCTGAATGCTGGCTTTGCCTGGAGTACCTTGATCTCGAAATAGCAGGTTTGCCCTCACTAAAACGATGCTGCAAGAGGGCCTGGTACCGCTGTTCCGTTACCGGGTCCTCGAAAGGGGCATTCTGCCCCTTCCCTGGCTTGTTCTTCCCTTTTCCTTTACCCATCTTGGAGCCAAAAGCTGCGAGAAGGCTCAGACATGGAGGGTTAGCAAAACCAGGTACGAGTAGCACTTAGACCAGGCTACATCTGCAGGCTTGGCGCAAACAGCACCTACCCCATCATCAGTAATAAGCTTGGAGGGGAGAAGTAATGTACGATAATGTCCAGAGGTCGGGGAGTTGCCTAAATGCGAGACCACGGCCTTGGGGTAGTAACGAAGAAGTTCCCCATCCAATCCCTCAAGCACACAAGGATCCTCAAAACCAACTGGGTTCTCGAGCCTCCGAAAACCCCCCCCGTCCCCAACAAACCTCAAAAGCTGCAATGCAATCAAAGGCGGGTGAGTGAGGATTTTCACTTCTCCACCTTGTTGCCAACTTGCCAGGAGTTCCCTCATAGAGACTTCGTGCTCCGGGAGGTGAAGAGGAAGTGGGAAAAAGTTACCCTCGTGGTGAGGTGCATTGGGAGCACGAGCTCTCCATGAAACGCAAGAGAGGTCACGGGGAAACCCCGAAGAAAGGTGCATGAGAAGTTGACAAACATCATGCTGGCTGTTTGGGGATTCCCATCGACCCTGGCCTGCAACTAATCTCTTCCAAACCAGGGACTGCCACAGCTCGACTTTGCGTTGATCTTTCAACCATCGCAGAATGCCCTGGATGGGGGATCCAGCAAAGGGGCTGGAGGCATCAAGGAGCAGATCAATCCAAAAGAAAGCAACCACCAAAGAATTGGTGTAACAATGATTGGATGGATTTTGGAACTTCACCTTGCGAACAATGGAGCCAGCAGCCCTTAAGTCTCCAAGCTCCGGGCTACCAGAATCCCGGTGATCCCGGACAGCAGGAGAGGGAGGCTCAATCCTGACCATGTTCTGCAAGGGAGGGTCGTCGGAAGTGAGGGTTTGCAGGGGAGTGGCCTCAACCCTGTTAAGTGGTGTTGCAAAGAAGTTGCTAAGGTTTCGGGCTTTTGGGAGGGTCTCCTTAGAAAGCTTGCTAGCCTTCTTGGAGGCAGGTAGTGACTCCGGAACCCCTACACCACTTAACAGACTCCTGGTGAACTTAGTCAGTTTGTTAGTGTGTTTACGGGTCACACACAGGGACTGGAGGAGCCCCGGGACTTTCTTTGCCCGCGCTGGCAAAATGCCTTCACACACTTTACACTGCCAAGCTTTGCCAATGGAAACAAGCTGATGGGAGGAGTGACAGGCCAGGTGCTCCGGGGGACGACCTTCCCCTCCCAGGCACGGCTGTGCAAGGACCTGCTGGAACAGTGACGGAGGGTCCACTTGCTGCAGGTAAAGGCCACATTTCCCACACATGGCTGTGAGGTTCGTCGGGTGCTGACTCCGAATTTCCCACTGGTGTCCCTGCGGAGATACGGTTTGGCTGACGAGTTGCTCAATCTGCTGCCTTTTGTTAAGGGTTGGAGGTTTTGGCTGGCGCTTGCAGAAAATAGTCTTCTTATCCTGCGTAGTAATCAAAATCTCCGCCCTCTGACTAAGTAGCTGGGAAAGGGTGGAAACAAGCGTGTCAACTTGCCGGACTTGCTTTCTGGCATCAGGGTGCAAAGCTTGGTCAGCCCTGGACCCGGCAAGCTGGTCAGCTTCCTGATTCAAATGCCAACGCCAAACCTCATTTTTTCCAAACTTTTCTGCAAATTTTCCTACATCCAAGTGGGCCTTGACCCAATGAAGGTGTTGTGGGGAGATGCTCTGCCATTGGGGTTTCCAAAACATGGAATGCTTGGATGTAACCGCCTTAGCTGCGGCCTGCTTGCAAGCTACCCGAGAATCTGTAGTAAGATCCTTCAGGCCCGGGCAAAGCTCATGGGCCTTGACAATGGCATGGACCTCCCCATCTAGAACCGTGGCCGGCCGAGGCAAAACCCCGCTCGCAGTTGCGATAACTGTGATGCTTTGGCCCGTTTTACGTGCTAGAATCACAGCCCATCCAATGGTCCTCAATCTGGGATCGGAAGAGAATTTGCCACCACTGGCATCGGTGCCGATGACAAAATCCGAGTCCCAGGTCTGTGATGGCCAGGTGCCCTCATACCTATCCTCAGCGTTCTGAAGTGGCGAGGAGACGTAGGCAAGAGGGGGAAGGGCTCGCAACCAAAGGCAGGGCGCAGGATGGGACTGACGCATTTGTTCAAGATGCCGGGGAAGCTTTGGCTGTCTAGCCCATCTGGGGCAGTCCCACAGCACATGTTGTAGTGTGTTGTCTGACTCAATGCCCCGATCCTTGCAGTAAGGGCACTTGGGGTGGCCACCACTTCCGGCATGCACAACTGCTCCTTGCCAGATTGACCGGTAGAAGGTCAGACGTTTGGTCTTCTTTAAAGCAATGCGGCGATGAATTGTAAAATCTACACCATCCTGAGCTCCTTGACCGCCATGTTGGCAAGAGATGGCTCGCAATCTTTCGCCCTTGATGGTAGACCGAATCTTGCGCCGCAGCTCCTGAAAAAGAAAGGGGCTGAAGTCAACGGGCCAGGGGTGGCCATCAATATGCCAGACTTCCGGGGACTGGACATCCCATCCCATGTCCCTGGCATACTGAATCATGGCCGAAATGGGTCCGGCAACGATTTTCCAAGGGTGAGGCGAAGCCTCCAACCTGGATTTGACCAAGGGCCAGGACCTTTGAACTTCCTCCCAAATGGAAGGAGAACGGCCCAAAATCCGAAGGAAGACTTGGAGGTGCTCACAAATGATCTGCTCTCGGGGATCCGGAAATCTGTGGGAGAACATCTCCAAGACGGTCAGGGTTCCTCCCAGATGTTGGCGTCCTAAGCTACCAGCCAGCACAGCGCGGTGCCATTTCAACCGTTTGGGGCTAACACCCTGTGCCTGATGGCCATAGGTGGCACATGTCATGATGGATCCGCGCACAACCCTAGTGCGTGAACGATGCGAATCAACACCTAAAGCACGAAGGCGCTTGTGGCGGCCTTGCGCCTTCTTGTGCCTGCCAAGAGAGGTGGCAAGCCTGCGGCGTCTGCCAGCATTGCTGTCAACCCCTAAGTCTTTGGCTAACAGAGTAATGCCAGGATCTTGGTCCGAACGCAGACGCTCAAGAACTTGAGAGGTGGCAGAATCTGAGCAAAGAAACTTGGTTTTCTCCAAGGAAACCTGAAGATTTCGTTCCGCAAGAGAATCTCGCAGTATTCGAAATGTCTTGAGGGCTTTGTGAGCCGTGTTAGAAGCAGTGGAACCTACCACGTCAGCCGAAATGTCATCCAGCCACTGGTCTATGTTGTGAGTGAGGCCAGTAGCCTGAAGGTCCCTGATTGGGACAAACAAAGCCAGTTTCGAAACCACCGGCGCAACAGGGCAACCCTGAAGCAACCCAACTGTGGGAATTATTCCCGGCGAAACTGAATTTTCGGCTGAGACAAATCGTGTCCCACCATAAATTTGAAGGGAAAGCTCCAAAAGCAAAGGTGGGAACTGCAGCAGGAGTCCGGTGTCGACTACCGAGGCCCAAACTACACAATCATAGAAGCCTTTGATATCAAGAAAGAGTCCTACAAAGTGTTTGGACTGAGTTCGGGAGGCTTCGGCCCACAGCAAACGGCGGATGCCGATGTCTAATGATGTTCGTCCTGGCACTGCGGCATCCCAAGGAGCCAGGGCCTGGTAGGAGACCGTCCACTCTTGGATCAGGGACCACCTGGCTCTGCAGTAGTCCCTCCACAAAACGTGAGTTAAAGAGATAGGTCTCTCAGCAGTAGCCGATTTGGGCAGCATACAAACTTGTGTCAGGAGAAACTGCTGCGGGACTCGGAGGCCTCTTTCGAGCTCCTGATAAAATTCAGCGATGTCCTGAAGCATTGGCCAAGTCAATTTCTTGAGAAGGGACTTGCTCCAGCCATCCGGTCCTGGGGCAGTGACCCTGCCTTTGGAAAACCTTTGTTGCAGCTGTTCCGGGGAAATGGGGCTCAGGGTAGCTACCTGCTGAGCAGCCAGTTCCCGTAGCTTTCCGCGAGCCTGTTGCTCTGCGTGTGGAAGAGGAGGAAGGTCCTCAACTCTAAGTACGCCTTTCCAAGTGCGGAGCCATAGTTTGGTTCTAGCCAGGGCGCGGACCTCTGCGGACAGATCCCGAAAGGGGCGTGCAGTGGTGATTTCACCTTTTTTGATCGTCTTGAAAAGGGGAGCCATCCCTTTTTCTTGGGCTCCCTGCAACCACGACCTGTACGACTTGGTCTGGGCATCCTGGTGAACTTTAGAGGCCAGCAGAAATTGCTCCTGCAATAATTGCTGGACGGGCTCAGGAACAGCTGCCTGCTCCGAGAGACAGGCCTGGAGCGTAGAAAGAAAGGAAACAGCCTCCTCCGAGTTGCCCTGCCAGTGGTCCAGGATCTGCGGCAAATACTCCTGGCATTGCTCTCGACGTTTGGGGTGGTCTCCCTGGCACAGAAATTGTACCCGGTGCCAAAAAGCCTGGCAAGAGCCTTCCCATGCGAACTGGGACATGCGAGGAACAGCTGGGAGGAATTCAACTTGGAGTTGGCGACCAATACCCTGGGACGATTGCAAAAGACTGTGCTCCACCGAACTGGAAATGGAAGCCAGTCGATTGCTCAGGGGGTCAGCCGACAAGGTGGTATCGGGCAAAGAGGCGAGGGTCTCCTCAACCTGCATGTAATCAAGCGGTTCTTCCCTGAAGGAAAGCACAAAGGAGGGAAGCTGTGGAGTGGTGAGCTGGAAAGCGCCCACATTAAGGGCAACTTGGATTGCTGCATGTGGCTTGAAAGGAACATCCCAGGAGGCATCAACCCGGAGCAAACCTTCCAGGCAGTGTGATACAGCCAGAAAATCAAGCTCATTGTCACCACATGTGGCTTTGTTGGGCCCAATTGGTTCAAGGGACAAACTTTGAAAAATGGCAGTGTCCAACAATTCCTTCAAAGGCGAGTTCCAGTCTCCACCTATCAGGATTGGGCCCCTCACAGATTGACGAATTGCGCGTAGAGATGCTAGGATGTCAGAGTTGACCGGGGACCCGAAGCCGGAGGAGGACTGGAGGTACAGGCTGACTACTGTCAAGTCAGCCCCTTGTGTGCGTAGCGTCACCGCCACGTAACCGCAACCTTGGTTGGTATACTGGCCTCGCAAACGGGCTCCCAGGTGGGCTCTAACTAAAACCCCTACTCCGCCTCTAGAGCTATTCCGTCGGCCTTCCCCAGGGGCTGCGGGCACAAGGAAGGAATCAAAGCCCATGGCAGCCATAGACGAAATTTCAGCAACAACTTGGGACTCCAAAAGGTGGTGCTCCTGAATCAAGATAACATCCCCTTGAGCTGAAAACCATTGCTTGACTTCTGGCCTCCAAGAAGTGATGTTGCAAGATGTGACTCGCATTTGCCTGTGCCCCTGTGGCTGCGATTTGCGCAAAACTTCAAAGCCCCGAGCAACAAGCAAGAGCAAAGTCAAGTCATAAGAACGTTGGAGGGCCAAGATCTCTTGGCACAGCCACCAACCTAAGCTGCCCTGCTCAACCTGATCAAGAAGGTGGGCAACCAACTCCGAAGTTGCTCCCAACAGACCTGGGTTCTGGACAGCCTCCCACACCTGGCCTTCGAGTGTTCGCCACTGGCTGTGTGGGCTTGCCGACGGTGGCAACTCAGGTGGCATCTCACAAAGGGCAAGCTGAGAGAATGGCACCCTAATGTGTTTGGGCTGTTTCGCTCTGCGCCTGGTTTTATTACGTTTGCGGGTGACCCCAACCTCGGCGTGGCTCCCCGACGCCTGTAAGCGAGGAAACTCCTCAACTTGAGATGCCGTTGCTGAGGTTGTGGCCACAAAGGCAGAGATTGAAGAAGCACCGGTCACAGGGACCTCATCAAACTCAGTTGTCGAGAAAGACGGGGGCCAAAATTGGGGCCCTGTGATGAGTTGGGTGTCCTGGGACTGCAGCGGGGTGCTGTGGCGTAATCCTTTGGTAACAGTCTGCCAGGCACTCAAATCCCCAAAAGAATCCCAGTCTTCCTTACCAGAAAAACCAGGTAACCAAAACTGATCCCATACAAGGTCGGTGTTGCAAAATTGTGAGTAAGCCTCAACATACCCTGAAACCTTCTCTAAGGACTTGGGCTGCTGAGGTTGGCACTCCCCCAATGAAAACAAATCACTGTACAAAGAAATGGGTCTCTTAACCGATTCGTCGGAAAACCCGCATGGCTGAGAGCTGGACGCAGGGGCACAGGAAACGTCTTGATCAAGCAGAAGGGCAGGCTGAAATGCACAAGCAGGTTGC
This sequence comes from Symbiodinium sp. CCMP2592, assembly GCA_905221615.1. Taxonomy (NCBI): domain Eukaryota; class Dinophyceae; order Suessiales; family Symbiodiniaceae; genus Symbiodinium; species Symbiodinium sp. CCMP2592. The sequence continues at coordinate 146,087 of CAJNDT010000690.1, forward strand.
CCACTCTCCCCACTTAAAGGACCTTCCTCGAAAACAGACCTAACCTGGACCCCCAGCCCCACTCCCTAACCTTGCTGCGTGCTACGGCCTCGGCTCCTGGACCTGGGCTTGGCTTGCTCATGCGGCTCAGTGCCCTTGTGTTCTGGCAGAGTTTGGCTCAGCGGGGCACGGGTCGGAGCCGTCAAACCAGGCTGGTTTGTGGCTTCAACTTCCATATTCTGCTGCCCATCGTTAAGCTTACCGCGCTGGGCCTCCTCGTAAAGCTCCTTCTGCTCCTGGGTCAGGACAATCCCAACTTTGGCAAGCGTATCTAGAAGCCCTTCCAAGGGATCGTCCTTGCGCGCGGGGTCCTCCAGACCCGAAGCATCAGCACGGAGTGTGGCTTCCAACTCCGACTGCATAGCCGTGACTTCAGCTTGTTTGCTCTGCAAATCAGATTGGCAAACCTTCATCTTCTCAAGCAGCTCCTGGTAGGTTGCTTTGGCTCGGTCTATGCGAATCTGTAAGGCAGCAGTTTGCTGGATCATCAGTCGCAAGTCCGTAGTGCTCTGCTTAAAGCGACGAGTTGCAATCTCAATCTGCTGAGTCTGCGTGGGGGCCGGAGGATCAAGTGCTGCAAGGGCTTGCTGGATCGAAGGCGGCATGGACTCCAAGTGCTTCTTGCAAAGGGCCGCAAGGTCTGTTGGCTCCGACGCCACCGGCTCAGGGATGCCAGCTTGGCGCATCAGCTTCTTCTGATCATCAGACGCAGAATCCCACAGGTTCTTAGAGGCTTCGGCCTGCTCGTCAAGCCCACCCTTTGCCCCGTTGCCTTTTCCAGACTGGAGGCCTGGAGGCGGACTCGGCTGCCGGCCTGCTTGGAAACCTGCCTCGCTCAGTTCCTTCTGGACCTCTGGGGGAAACTTCTGCCAAAGAGTCGTGACGGCTTTGGAGAGGTTGCCCTCATGATTCCTGGGCCGTTGGGGGCTTTGAGTTGCACTCTCAGTGGTTGCGCTTCTGTCCCTGTTCTTCTTGGGACCCCGCGGGCGCAGTCTTTGAGTGACCGGAGCACCCTTGGTCTTCCAGGCGTTGCCACACAGGTTGCAAAAGGGATGGTGCTGGACTCTGTCTACGAAAATCCAGCTCTGCTTACCCGCCCTAGAGCAGTGAGGACAGACGATGTAGGGCGTTGCTGCACCCTTGGCACCGTTTTTTCCCCAAGTCATGGCGAGCAAGCTCAACCTGTGACAACGGCTGAGCAAGTGTTCGGCTTGAAAGCACGTGCAGTATGGCGCTACCCCGCCCCAACCCTTGCTGGACAGCCAGCCTACGACCTTTAAGGTTGCGGTTTGGGTTCCAGTCAGGGCCTTTAGCAAAAGTAGGGACTCCAGGCTAAAAGGCCACGTCGGCACTGCAAGTCTGAGCCGAAAACTTGAGCCAGGATTGAAAATCAACTCCCCCTCATGAACCTGTCGTCGAGAAAAGGTACCGGTCCAGTGGCTGCTGTTGCGTATTGGGCTCGTAGATCTTCTCACGGTCCACGATAGTTTTATGGCTCTTCCAAAAAACGGCTGCGGCTGTACAAAGAGGCGTCAGCACCTACCAAGCACTCAAAGCCCTAAGAGCTGTGTGAGCAAAAGCTTCGGGGTAGTGCTGGGTGTTCTTCAGAACGAACATCTTACTATGCTCGTGGTTTCCAGGGCACTTTAATTTATCCATGCAGTGAATGAGAACATGACTGTTCGAGCACAACATCCAAACCTTCTTCACAGGAAGTGCGTCCATTCCAACCATACCGCAGGCGCAGCCATGCACAAGAGCGGTCTCATGCGGATTGATCTTAAGGAATGACTTCGTAGCGGACCATCCCCAGTAAGCACAACGTTGCGGCCATTCAATGACCCAAGTTGCCGAATCAGATGTGTTGACTAGCTTCAAGAAGCTCTTCCAGAGCTTTCGGTGGACTGTGAAAAGTCCTTTCATCCTTTCATCATAGTGATCTGCAGATCGGGCTTGGTGATACCGCTGCCAAGGCGAACCACCGGTACAGGGCGTCGAAGCCCACACAACAACATGCATGTTCCGACGGTGCGCCGAACGAAGCGCATGCTCAATGAGCTCGATGGTCTCCGGAAGAGTCCCATCCGTTTCTTCCGTCACGGGAATAGCATGGATGCCATAGTGGCTAGCAAGCTTAGTCAACCAGGCTTCTCCAGAGGTGCAGAACTCGACCATCACAATGTAATGCGGTGTCTGCAACCGACAACGACCAACCAACACACTCCAAGGATCATCGACGCTTGCAGAAAACAGACCTTTGAACGCGGCAAACACAAGGCAACGGACCGGGGGCGCATCACCTCGAAGATAGTCACTACGGGTGAGACGTTCCTCAAGACACAACTGTCCTATATGATACCAAGTTTGCGCGACACTCAAGTTCTTTGTTTGCAAGTCGGCGACGTTATCCGTTCCTGGGACGTGTGTAACCAGGATCTCGCCGTTCTCAACCTTATCCTGCAAGTAGCAAAGACGAAGGTCCACATGACGCATCCTTCTCAGGAAGCCGGACATCATACTGACCTGGCGAGCGGAAGAGCTGTCCGTAGGCAGGTATAGGGGTTGCGCAACGCTTTCGAAAAGGTGGCCCAAAAGCTGCCCCAATCCTACAAGCTCGCGCGCCATCTCAACCATAGCGAAAAGCTCAGACTCCGCACTGGAGAGTGCTACGATAGGCTGGAGCCTCGAGTAAGTCTTGATACAATTCCCATTCAGGTAAATCACTCCTCCGCTGGTGCTCTTCCGTCCAGTAGAGCGCTCAGAGGCCCAATTAGCGTCGCTGAATCCAACGAGGGTTGCAGTCCCAGGTTGAGCTTTGGAGTCCTTCTGAAAGATCTGAACAAGATCGGGAACCTCCAAAAGCCAACGGAGCACTTTACGCATACAATCCTCATGCACAGCGCGCGGACAGGCTTGACCTCTAGACAGCATGGAGTGAAAATAACACAAATCCCCCCTGGTTTGCACAAGCCAGCCTAGTTTCCCTAGGGTGCTTCTAAAGCGGCTCGCGGCTTCAGGGGAGAGCTCTTCGGAGGGCTTCTCGGGGTCTTCCTTGTCAAGGATCGATCGGAGGTCTGGTGGTGCAGTGCAGGGCTTCATCTTCCTGCGGTTCTCCTGGCTCCACCCAAAAGCCTCGAAGATCGAATCGACGTATTCTTTCTTCACAGCCAACAAGATCTCATGGCCACGCTTGATTATCTCACGGCCTAGGAATCCGATCCTGCCGTCCTCATCCAAGCGTCCAGTCAACTTGACCTTAAGACGGCCCATGAGGAAGTCTAGAAGCTGTTGGTTTGCCTCTTTCGTTCTTGTGGCTAGCAAGATGTCGTCGACGTACACAAGACAAAGCACAAGGATGTCTCCCCAATACCCTTTGTACAACGTAGGTTCAATAAGAGAAGGAAACAATCCCAACTCAGCAAGAAGTCCAGCAAGATGCTTCTGCCACGAAAGGCCTGCCGATCTCAAGCCATATATGGCTTTCTCCAGGATGACGTAAACCTTAGAGCCATCAAGGTTCTGAAAGCATCCCGGCAACTCAAGCACGGTATCAAGAACCAACTTGGCATACAAGAAGGCAGTCGAAACGTCAAGTCCCCAAAGGACAAGCGTATCCTGGACAACACGACAGATGAAAGCCTTGAAGGCCTCCACAGAAGCAGTCTGGCTCGCAATGCCCAAGTCAAGCGCAGAAGGTTGATTGAAAGCAAAGTCTTTTGCAACCAGGCGCGCACGCACAATGTGCTGATCGTCAACATCAACCTTGTCAGTGAAGACAAAACGCGACTTAATGATCTTGGCACCTGTCTCCTGGCAGTGGGTCTTAATCTCATCATAGGTGCGGGCGTTGCCGACACCCAAGTTGTGCATAGCAGACACCTCTTTCTGCATGCCAACCCACGTTTTCTCAGGATCCAAAGGCAAGCCACTGACATCATCAACCACAGAAGTGGGCTTGATGACCCACACCTCCCGATCACCGAAAGGCATGGCTACCCCTCATCGGGGTTACTGTGCTGAGCGGGTGCTTTTCTCTTAAGCTGAGCAGCAAACAAGCCGACCTCACCGTAATCAACAGGACTCAGGTGATGCTTCTGGTCCGGAATCACTGAGAACATGAACTGAGGCATGCTCGTACTGTCAAGGACATCCGGGACCTGAGCAACATCCATGGGCACAGTGTAGTCGTCCATATCAACCTGATCCATCTCAACGTCCCCACCAGGGAGATACTCCTGAGGGAGCTCAGAGTCTTGGGCTGCTTGTGAGGGTTCGGGCACCAGGTGCTGCAGATCCTCAGGAACAGGAGACCCAGGAAGACTGGGCTCGTAGTCCAAGCTCTCTTCTTCAAACTCCACAACTTCAGGGTTCGGGTTGATTTTTACTTGAGGCTTGTCAGGGGCTTGTTGCTGTTCAGGATTGTCAAGATCACCGAGCGTATCCCTGATGTAATCACGAAAGCGAACTTGCAACGCCTAGAGTGGAAGCGCGATCTACCTAAGCATCCCGGACAACGTGCCGTTTTGTTGTTTTCAAGCCATTCAGGCGCCGGTTGCGGCAACGGGATTGCTTTCCTCGGTAGGGCCACCCCTGGTAGGCTTTCATAATCAGGCTCATCAGGATTAGCCTCGGCGATAGTGGGTAACAAGTTCGACGAGAACGTCACTGGGTAGGCCATCTTGAGAGCCCGGGCGACGCATCTTTTCATAGACCCATTTGAGAGTCTGATCATGCAGTGATGCCCTTGCCCACCAATCACGGGGCCGAGATAGGCACCAATGTCGTATCGACCATCAACTTGTGATGCAAGGTGTTCTGGGGGCTGAATGTACATGATGCAAGCAAAAGGAAACAACAAGTGAGGCGTGTGACTCTCACCCAAAGCTCGCTGCAAAGGACTCAACAGTTGACCTTGTGACGTTCCAAACCGGTTGTGTGAAGCAGCAGCATGGCTGTGAAGCAGTTCCATCGCTTCCTCATTAGCCAACAGTTTCAAACCACTCACACCCTTAGCATGAAGTTCGTTGGCCAAAGCTGTTTCTTTAAGCGTTCGGATCGCTCTCTCAGCTACCGGGGCGTGTCTGTTAGGAGAGGTTTTGGTAGAAACCGAACTCCCACCTGTAACCTCAACGACCTCGGCTGCTATGGCTGCTAAAAGCGGTTCCCCGTCATGTACAACATGAACTTCTTTGAGACCGAATGATTTGAGGAATTTGACTAGCTTCCCCACTGTGACTTTTCGGTAATCTCCTGCATAGGTAGCAGCTGTGCCTACACAATACGTCGGTACGTGCACCACAGCGATCAAACGGATGCCTCGGTACCAGTATTGATCCATCTGCACCTCAAGTGGGTCGACACTTTTGCGTGTTCGGGCGGGTGAGAGCCCTTTAGATCTTACACAGCTAGGACAGCCACCCCAGTAGGGGGTATGACCCTGACGTTGGTGGCGCAATCTAGCTTCGGCACCGATGTTTTCGGGGAGAGCTTCTTCAGGGTCTACCGGGGGTTTGGTGTTGTTCGGGGTGGTTCTCTCTAACCCTTCACGGTCATCACCATCATCATCAAAAAGCTGCTCTAGCTCTTCAACACCAATGGCACCACCCACATCACCTGAATCAAGCAATGGGCGACCGACCGACATGCACGCTGAACTACCTACTGGCACGCAGGCTGCACGACCTACCTGCAAGCAAGCTAGACTACCTACCGGAACACAAGCTGGGCAACCTACCTGCACGCAAGCTAGACTACCTACCGGAACACAAGCTGGGCAACCTACCTGCACGCAAGCTGGACTACCTAGCTGAACACACGCTGGGCAACCTACCGGCAGCACTTCTCTGACAGCGGCACTCTGCAAGAGAACTTCACGAGCTCTCTCTTTTGGCTGCTGCTCAAGAGCGGCTAAAGTTACAGGTCGCTGTCGCTGCTGATTGCCTCGACCTCTTCGAGGTCTATAAGCGGAGGAGGCAAAGGTGCCGGTTTCGCTGCCGTTGCCAAACTGGTCGGCGGCGCCACAAATATTTCCTCTGGCGTGGGCATCTCGATGGTGTAGTGAACGCCCACCACCGCTCGTGGCTTTGGCGCATGCTTGGATGCCGGCATCAGCTTCTTTGTTATAGGCCTTGGTGTGGCTGCCGGCGGCATGAACGACGGCCTTGATGTTGGAAATGGCGCCCTGAGAGAAGGCGCTGCTGTGGGCGTTGGCATCGGCGCTGAACTCGGCGCCACTGGTACTGTACTCGGCCTCGGTGTTGTGGTCGGTCGGGCCGGATAGGGCCTGTAGCGGTAATCCATGGGGATCTGCGGGGGCACGTGCATCTGCATGGGCACCGGAATCTGCATAGGAACCTGCATCTGCATTGTTGCTGGCACCGACCTTTGAGCTGGAACTCGAGGAGGCTCCGGCGTATTCTCCACCTTGGGCGCCGGAGGAGGGCTCGGCATCCTTGTCGAAGCGGCCTTTGCTTGAGCACTGGCCTTTGCTCGAGCCGCGGCCTGTGCAAAGTCCGTCACTTCTCTCTGGCCCAAGAACCCCATCCGGGCACCTTCCATGGCCGAGAAGGGCATATGCCTCGTCGGCACCACAGGATCCACCGTCGCCACCGGAGGTGTTGTTGTTGCCACCGGCTTTGCCACAGGGGCCGGCGATGTCAAAGGAGCCGGGGTTGTCACAGGAGCCGGCGATGTCATAGGAGCCGGCGTTGCCACAGGAGCCGGCGTTGTCAAAGGAGCCGGCGTTGTTGTAGTCGCGCCCTTCGGCGGCTTTGGAATCGCTGCCTTCGGACCCTTCGGCGGCTTTGGAACCGCTGCTTTCGGAACCTTTGGAGCGGCAGCCTTCGGAGCGGCCCTCGGTGGAGGTGGTGCTGTCCAGATGTTGGGCGGCGCTGGCGCGACCTTTGGCGGACTCTTTGGCGGACTCTTTGGCGGTGTGGTTGGCCCCTTTGGTGGTGTAATCGGAGACTTCGGTGGTGTGGCTGGCCCCTTTGGGGGCGTACTTGGCACCATAGCTGTTGAGCCTGGGGTCTTCGGTGGAGTCACAGGCTGCTGTGCCCCACGTATCGCGGACAACACCCCCTGCCTCCTTTCGCTGGCTCGCTGCCTGAACTGGGCTAGATCCGCACTTTTCTCCTGCATAACGGCGCCCTGGGAGCTGGCTGCGGGCGCAAGGAGCAATGTTGGAGGCTGTGGTGCTCGACGTTGGTCTCCATTTGCCCCAACACTCGTCCTCGTCCGTCTCCTCCTCCTGTGCTTCCACGCTCATAGGGACCGTGCTCGGCTCCGGCACGGGAGGCATAGGAGTTGTATCCGGCTCTGGCATGGGTGGCTTGAGAGAAGCCACTCTCCCACGCCATGCGTACACAGGAGTAGTCACGACCGGGCTGTCTGGAGAGTCTTGCCTGGCCAGTGCCTTGGCACCAGCCTTCGTAAGAGCGCCGCGGGGAGAAGTCTCCGATCCTGGCAGAGTCAACGGACTCGGCGGCTCCACCGGGCTGCTTTCGAAAAGGCTCGCAAAACTCATCGGCGGACTCTCTTCCACCTCTGCTGTCGGCAAGTCCGGCTCTGTGAGGTGAGGAGACAATTCAGGGGAAGAGACCGGAGTCGGCAGCGCCACGTCGTTGGAGAGCTCCGTCTGCTCCGCCGGCAACCTTTGAACCCGGAAGGTCGAGTTCTCCATGTCGAGGTCCATCTCGTGGTCGGACCCAGCCATCGTCCCTTACAGGTTCTACTGGGCCTTCAGAGCAAGAGTGGGCTAGGTGAGACGAAGCGACCGACCGACCAACACGTGCTCCTACGGTTTCAAGCCCTACCCGTACACCTACAGGGTGAGACGGGACAACAGAACTCACGCTTCCCTTCTCAACCGACTGCACAGAACCATCAGTAGAATCAGGCTCAACGTAGGTACAAGCTTTCAGCCACGACGTGTTGGCATACAATTCTGTCTCAAAGCGCAGACCACCCGGAGGATATGCAACATGTAACTGAGGATCATAGTCATAATGAAAGATCCTAAAGCCTAAAGACTGCAAGATGCCTGAGCTAAGGATGCTTATCGAATTGGGAGCAATATACGCTTCCAGCTGCACTCGAATCTCTCTGTAAGCTTGGGTTCCAGAGGGCCCCGCTTCGAAACAAGGGAACCAAAGCTCTAGCAACCCATACCTAGTTATCTCCATAGTCTGGTCGTTGGCAACACTTACAAAGAGAGGCTCAACCTCAAGCTCTCGGATCAGCTTCGCAGTCACTCCAAGCATGTCTTGCGAAACAAGGTGAACACTCCCACCGCTATCAATCAAAAGATACGAGGGGTCGTCCCTAGTGACTGCAGGAAGTGCCAAGGTTGGAAAAGCAAGGCACTCTGAAGGCCGATCCCGAAGCTGAGGCTGCGGCGCGGAAGCAAGGCTCAAAGCAATCACTGCTACGGCTACGCAAGCATACGTGAAACATGACTGCCGTGGGCTACTCAAGCATGCAACCAACCGACAAATCAAGCATCCTACCATGCAAAACATGAAAAACGTGAAAATCAACGCAGTCATGGTGAAAAACTGTCCCCTCTCAGGCATTGCTTCAGAAATCTGCCCTGCCGCGGGCAACAGTGACGACATAAGGAGGGCCGCTTTGCCAATCTTCCCGGCACCCTTTGGAGCAGTGGGAGCTGGCGCAGCAGTCGAGGGAGGTGCAGGAGGGGCCACCTTGGGAGCAGCACTCTCTGTTGCCGCCGCTGCTGTCGCAGCAGCCTTCTCATCGGCAATCCTCTTCCTGCACTCGTTGGCCCAATGGCCCGGCTTGTGGCAGTAATTGCAGGTGCCCGGCTTCTTCTTCCCAGGAGCCGGCGTCGAAGATCGGGCCCTTCCGCCCTTCTTGCCACCCTTGCCTTTATCCTTTCCCTTTCCTCCTTTGTCCTTGCCTTTGCCTTTATCACCATGCTTGCCTTGGTCCTTCCCATGACCTTTTCCTTTGGGCTCGCCACCCTTGGGCTCACCCTTTTCAGAACGGTCACCACCAAAAGCTGCAAAGCCCTTGGCGTTCGAGGCTTCCTTGTGAAAGTTCAAAACACGAAGCTGCTCATCGTAGAAAACCAAACCGCGCTCAAGCTGCTCCAAGGTTGTCAAAGACCCATGCAACAAAAGGTACTTCTTGCAATCATCATGAAGGTGCTTCAAGATGCAGCTGATAACATCAGCCTGCTGCAGTTCAAGG
>CAJNDT010000691.1:0-58068 GCA_905221615.1 Symbiodinium sp. CCMP2592
AAAAATCACATATTGAGAAAAGGAACTGAATTCTTCGATTTGTGTTTACATCTATGTGAGTTATGTAAAACCCGGTCCCGGCTTCCCTTGTAGAATTGAGATTCATTTTGTTACTTTTGTAATATAGTTTCAAAATAGTATCAACCCCTCTGAATTCAGGTTCACTATTTTTCCCGAAGCCGAGCGGCTTAGTGTAGCTTCTTCAGCACGCGGAGCAAGCGATTGCTTCCCTCCTGCACCCACACCCGCTGGCCTGGAGACACGCTTTGGGTTTCGGGTTTAGGGCTTCATCGGGGTTCCGTGGGTTCAAAGGTTCTAAGGTTCCTTTTATGTACATCTTCCCTTCTCTGACGACCGGTGTGGATGTCGGTGTAGATAGTTTAAGCAAGCGGTCAGACCCGAGACCACCCCACGCTGATGCCTTGTACCGAAACCCCAAACCAAAAAAACCATCAAAGCCCTACATCCCAAGAATGTCAGGCCCTGAGGGCCCAGATCCTGCAACGACCCTAACCTAAAGCACCAAACACCCTTGATCCCCTGGTCGCCATCGTCAAGCCTCTCCCAAAACGCGAACCCACGTCAACAATTCACCCCAAACCGCTTAAGCCGCAACATCCCTGCAAGCCCTCAAGCCTCCAGACTAGAAGCTCTGGGTTTAGGGTTCCTTTAGGGCTTAGGGTTTAGGGTACCCTACACCCTAAACCGAACCTCTTGATGCTGAAAGGGTCCCTTTGATAAGGCTCAACAACCCAATGTCCTCAACTGCATGACAACCCAAAAAGTCGCCCGCAAACATTTGGGAGTTTCCGAAAATAACCTAATCTAGTACCCTAAACAGTAGGATCCAGCATAGTACCCTTAATACTAGGATCCTTTTTCTACGGAGGTATCCCTAATTTTCGGAGACTCCCATTTTTTCCGGCCTGACAGCGTCTCGTCCAAGCCCTCAAGGCTCTCCACCCTTCGGAGCATCGAGTCTAGAGCCTTGCGAGCAGAACCCCCAAACTAGTATAGGTAATTTCCAATGCTGTTTAATGGGTTCCTTGTTATAACTCTAGTAGAATAAGGGATCGCAAGTTTCATTGTAACCAAAATAATTGTTGTCAAATTTTGTTCAGTTTCAGGCTGTAGTTTGCTTGACCTACAGTACTTGCACTTTAGATATTGGATGTGTTAGATAACTTCGGAGGACTTTGACATCAAGTCTTTCAAGTTTGGGGAGGATGTTGAGATCCAAAACCAAGTTCTTGGTAAGGGTGTGTGAGGTGTCAAAAACTGCTCGGCAAGGGGTCCTGCGGGATGTTCAAATCTACCATTAGCTTTGCGAGCCTCGCAACCCCTGCTTCTTTTCCAAAGCATGCTTCGGAGTAGGGTGCGGGGCTTTGTTCTCGGGGGATCCTCCACATGGTGCGACTACCGAAGTCGAGATCCGCTTAGAAGCCGAACGTAGAGGTCTGAATAATTGCAAGACTATTCCTGACGGCTCCTACTCTAGTTCTATTATAATATACCCAAGACCCTATTCTAATGATCAAATTATCAAAGCAGAAGCCGGCGAAATCATTGCCAGTTACCTCAGACACCCCACTAGTTCCTTTTGTTTGGAAGCCCCCCCTTTCTACTAAGCCCTGCTGTCACAGAAGGCCATAGGCCTTGGGGTTAGGTGTGGATACTGCGACCGCTAAGTAACAGTTGAACTGTGTCCATAGTCCATAACATAGATCACCAAGTATACACGGCCATTCATAGGAGCCTTCTTCTAGACTGTCCCAGCAGGGGGGCATAACGCGGGTTAGGGTTTCAGGCTCAAGGGTAAAACCCTCAACCCTAAAGGTTTCTAACCGCTTTGCCTGCTCCACTTTGTCGACTCCCTCTTGCCGCTCCCGACCTTGATATCATGCGCTTTCGGGATTAGGGAAAGCAACAGATGTATGATAATCCTTACACTGCTAGTAATGTAATACCAACAATAACAGTAGCAACAATAACCAACAGAAAAAACAACAACAACGAACATGGCAATAGGCCTTCGGGGTTTAGAGTTTCGGACTTGGGGGGCTGCATTGCATTGATGCTCATGGTCGTGCACGATTGCAATCAGAGTTGAGACTTTTCGTTGAGCATACGAGCTATGACTGCTCTCCGACGCACAGCGGAGTTTTGGGTGCCTTTTTGGTCCTAAACTTTTTTTTTTTTTGCATCAGGGCCCTAAACCCCTAAACCGGAGGGCCTTGGGGGTTGGATCTGAATCTCAGAGCCGAGCTCCGAGAGTTTATGTAAGACTTTTCCGGGAAGTCGCGCTCGCCCCAAAGCACTAAACCGTACGACTTCTTAGGGGTTCTTTGCTAGGTCCCCAAAATTGTACGGCACCCTTCTAAACAAGGACCCTAAAGTCCTAAACCCTAAACCCCCCAAAGCGGACCCGAATTTAGAGAAAGACCCAAAATAGTACGACACCCTTAAGCATAAGAGACCCTAAACCTTAAAACCCTAAACCTTCAAAGGGGACCCTAATAGTACGACGCCCTTATAAGCAAAAGGGACCCGAATTTAGAGAGAGACCCGAGATACAAACTCAAAGAGCCTGGGTCCTCGCGGCCTTCGTCCAAGAACTGTCGGCTTTGGGATTTCGAGGTTGGGGTTTTGGGTTTAGGGTTTCCCGGGAGTTGGGGCTTAGGGTTTAGGGTTTTAGGGCTTTTGGGTTTAGGGGTTTAAGGTTTAGGGGTTTAGGGGTTTAGGGTTTTTGGTTTCAAGGTGCTATGGCCTTTCGCTCGCACGAAAGCCCATCTCCATACGGGATATGCACTCCTTAAGGCAAGCCAACTCAGAGCTCACCCTTCACGGCTGAAGTGAAAGAAATCCTCGAGGACGATCTCACCATTCCCAAGCAGGGTCGCATTGTCGAGGTAGTCAAAGTCGTTGTCAGAGAAGTGGGGTAGGGGTTTTGGCTTTAGGGGTTTAGGGTGTAGGGGTTTAGGGGTTCAGGGTGTAGGGGTTTGGGGGATGTTCTTCGCTTGGCCAGTCGAGGCCGGTAGGATGTGTGCAGAGGTTCGCACTAGAACAATGCAGGGGCCTGAACAACTAGAACAGGGTTCTTTTAAGTCTATCAGGGCTACTGCAAGGGCTATTATAAGTATAAGGATTTAGTATGGGGGCCTTAAGAATCAGAACAAGGTTTTGGGGCCCATTATACTATATTTAGACTAAGGAATCCCCAAAACAGTATAGGTAATTATTAAGGCCCTATATTATGCTTGCACAAGAGCATGCTTCAGGTTTCTTACACAGGGCCTCTTCTTTTGAAGGTTGAGGTGACGTTTGTCCGCCGGCGCCCGGTGTCAACTGAACTTATCCTTGAAGCCCTCTGCGAAAGGCTCGAACTGAACGTGGCCAGCTTGAGTTCGGCAACCTGGCCATGTGGAGGAATGGTCTCAGGGGTTTAGGGTCGAGGGTTCGGGCTGGGGAAGAGGGGCTTTATAGATCGAGCCGCCTAGGGGAATCAAATTACAGCACGTCTGCTCATCATAACATCAACCGGGAATGTGAGGTCTCTCCTTGCTCGGGCCTGTTTTGCTTTGGCGACGATCTCCACATCGAAGCCGAGTAAACCATACCATACCATACCACTTCGGAAACAACACTCACTTGGGGGTTGGGTGCGGTTCATGGTAGCTAAACCAGGGTCCCCCGAACACTTGAGGAACTTCCGTGAAACCATCACACCCAACATACTATCCAATCCGCATCCCATACAACCTGCTCTTCTCTATGCATCAGTGAGTTCATGGAACAGGTCCTAGAAACCCTCCTGAGTCCAAGCATAGACACCCGACTCCAAGCTTACAAAACTGCAGCAAAAACATGTGACCAGCGACCTGTATCTTCTTGCTTTGACGCTCAACTTGCTCTTTTCTTCTTCCTCTTCTTCAGGCTTGCAGCTTGAGGCTTGAAACGGGGCCCCTTAACCCTAAACCTTAAACCCTAAACAACCTCAAAACTGGAAGGCCTCTACATCTCGGCCGTTGAGCTCAGCATCTGCCAAGTCGATGATCTCCTGGGCGCTCGGCTTACCTAGCTTTGTCACAACTAGGGTCCAGGGCTAAGCGTTTAGGGAATACCCTCGACCCTAACCCCAACAACCCCAACGCTGTGTAGAGCCTTAAGCAGATTGTATGCAACTCTGGATCAATCTCAGGGTTTACTGATTAAGGTTCAAACTGTGTCGGCTCAGCACCGCATGATGACTTGCCTACAGCCTGGGACTGAACACCCGCATTGTGTTGTTGAGCTCTTGGCTTTGTGGGTTGTGGTGACTCTGGGTTCAGCTATGAACAGGTGTGGTGCTATGGAGTGGATAAACTAGTGTGTGTATACATATATATATATGTACATATGTATATGTACATATATATATATATATATATACACGCACACATATCGGTCAACAACACCCCCTATACTCCCCGGAACCCTGGAACCCAAATCCTCAACCCCCAGCCGTAGACCTCCTCCACCACCCAAACCTTTACACGCTCAACGCACCTAATATGGGGGGCCTTACTAACTGGAATAGGGTTTAAGGCCGGTTATATAATCATGACAAGGAGCCCGCAAAATAGTGTTGGGAATTATTGAGGCCCTTTTCTTTAGCAGCGAAAGCCATGAAACTTTAACCTTCCGTAAGCAAGGCCGGGCAACTTCCGGCGACAAGGCGGCGCCCTCCTTCTCTGGATCCTCCGTGAGCGGTTGCGGCGGTTTCCCGAAAATTAGGGGTACCTTGTTTTGGGGTCCTTATTCCTTATAGGATCCTACTATATAGGGTCCCCTATTCTCAAAAAGACCTATGGCACTGTTTGCGTGTAAGAGCACGGATCCTATGATCATGGCTTCACGAGTGTTCGACACCGCGACTGACCCAAAGGAGTGGATGTAAGGCATGGGGTCCTAATTCAGACGAACACGACGAATCTTCCTGGGCTGGAACATGGATGAAATCTCCCGCATCACCGAACAACACATCCAGAACCCCAGAGCCTTGAACAAATCCAACCTGTTACATGAGTAGACAAGGCTAGCCCCTCCAACGTGACTAACTCAAAAACGAATAATAACCCGGAAAGCCTTACCCTTAAAGGATCCCTTGAAGGAACCTTTAAAGGACCCCTAGAACGGAACCCTTACAGCGCTTAGACCCCTCCAAGACCTCCGCAAAGGGCTCCGCAGCGGATTCAGGGAAGGGCTCTAATCCTTCGAGGCTGCCGTGAGGCTCCGGCGGCTCCGAGGACCCAGAGAGCCCAATACCCCTGAATTCAGGAAGAAAGCTTATTTCATAATATGAATCCCGTTATAATTTAAGGTACATTCCTTCATTAAGGGGTATTGGGCTCTCTGAGGAGGCTTGGTGGGCAGATTAGGTGGCGGTTGGCTTGGGATTCAAGGTTTTTCCACAAGGTATCTTGAACAAGAGGGCTTTCGTTTCTTTTGGTCAAGCGATTCAGCGTCCTGAGCTTGAGCTCCGGGCTTTAGGGCATAAGTTTGGGTTGCAGGACATTGAGCACAACTGTTAACTAAGTTAACTTACTAGGATGGGCCCGCAGCAAAGCCCGAATCCTCAACACTGGAAAAGCTGGGACCAACACCCTGAACCCGAAGCCATATGGGAGTTTTCGAAAATCGGGGACCCTAATATAGTACCCTAATTAGTAGGATCCCTATTATAAGGATCCCAAAGTAAGGTACCCTTATTTTCGTAAACTCCCATATCCACTCAACCCTCAAAACCTAGACCTTCAGTCTCTACTCTCTAAGCGCCAAACCGTGAATGGTACAAGACCCTCTAAACCCTAAAACCCTAAACCCCTAAACCCAAAACCTAAATCTTGACCTAAGCCCTGACTTTGCAGGTGGATCTTAGGGGCCCGGGCGCAGCGGCGCCGGAGGTCCTGACGGAATCTCCTCCTGCGAATTTTCAACAAAGCTCTAATCTCTCTTCCTTTGAGGGCTCCTTTAAAAGGGGAACCTTTTTTTTGGGGGGGGGATTTAGGGCTAGTTGTGAAGTGCTTGTAATATATGAACATGCTGGGCTTTCAGACTTTTCAGTTCAATGCCCTTTGCGAGCGCTCACTAGCATTTTCGGTAACGACTTGCCGATGATCTTGAACAACATTCCCCTAAAAACTCAAGCCGATTCGAAACCATTCAACTTTGCTCAGCATAGCTATCTGAACTGGGACTCCTTGCGTTCGTTACTACCAGTATTCTGGGAACCTACTTAGTGCGCCCCATGAATCGTGGTCTACTCCTGCTGAAGCAGATTCAGCTCCCAAAAGCGACATTCTCAGCCCCAAATCCCCAACGCCTCAACCGCAACTTCCCCCAAAGCTGAGACGCTACACCCAGGCCCCTATACACCCTACAACCCACAGCAAGTCAGGCCTCCAAACCCCAAACCCCAAACCCTAAACGCCCAAACGGCCTCCGTCTTCGGCAGCTGCAAGAAGACGGGCACGCGGGGGTGGGCCTCTGATGAGTATGAGGTGCCATCTTGGGCTTTACGGTGTGGGGCTTCAAGGTTCGATCCGCTCTCTCTAACTCCCACGTTTGCAGGGCTTCAAACTTCTACGTCCCAAACTTCCAGAACTGCTACAGCCCTCGATCCCAGGACGGCCTCAAGGGACAGCGGCGCCATCGCCTCCAGCCGTCGGAAGCAGCGACGTCCCGCAAGCACAGGCCTCGGAGCAACGAGTCGAAACTGCTGCCCTGAGCCTACATTCTAGTTTTGGGGCTTTGGAGTTTATTTTATTTTATTGTTTTGAGCTCCCTTTTCCGCCTAAGGTGCAAGCCGGGGTTTAGGGTTTATGGTTTTGTTCTTTTTTGAAACGTCCCTTTTCCGTCTGCGAGATCCGGGTTTAGGGGGTTTGGGGTTTAGGGTTTCGAAAGTCTCGAACACCTAGGTACCCAAGCGATAAGCTCAAGCCACCCTTACACTCATAAACGCGGAACCTACAAAACATCCAAAGGCCCTCCTCTTTACCTCGAGGTACCCATCCCTTACCCTACCCTACCCTACCCACCCCACCCTACCCCACCCTTCCCTACCCTACCTGACCCCACCCTACCCTACGCTACCCTAGCGGCCCCAAAACATTGGGCTTCTTGAGGGTTTAGAGAGATGGGTGAAATCAACGATGTAGTTGAAATTTGGGCATAGGGCTTAGGTTTAGGGAATGTTCAGGTTCCCTGTCTCACACCCCAACCGCAAAGCAACACCCGTATGGGAGCTTCCGAAAACAGGGGATCCTAATATAGTACCCTAAAAAGTAGGATCCTTATTATAAGGGCCCTAAAAACAAGGTACACCCCCAATTTTCGGAAACTCCCATATCCTGCAAATCTCATCGGCTCTAGTCAGGCTGCTGACACACTGTACGTACGCTTGGACCGGCCATGAATCCCTGCATTTCGTGTGCCCTGCAGCCATTCAGTAGCCGCTGTTCCTACAAACGACAAGTACTCTCCAGATTTTGTCGCTCTGTGCAGTGATGGATCGCCAGCAGCATCAAACCGTGAAGCCTGAACCCCTGAATCTTGCAGGCAGAAATCATCAGTAGAAAGCCGCGAAAAGCCTCATACACCCCCAATCGAATCATGTCGACGCATACAGTATGCTCCACATTTTTGCAGAAATCCCTCATCCCAACCAGCATCCGCTGATATCTGAAACCGCATCACGGCCAAGAAAAAAAGAGTCGCTAAACCGGAAACACAAATCGCTCAGCCCTGATCCCTCAACCCTTGTCCCTAAAATCCCCAACCCCTAAACCCCAAACCCCTAATCTAATCTGGGTTGGCCTTTAAACACCCGGAAAAATATTTATATATAGGGCCCCTTACAAACCCAAATAAGGAAAACAAAAAAATGTCCCACAATCCTACCTAGTAATCCCTGAACCCGAAGGGCCCCAGAGAAACCTCAGGATGGGATAAATAAAGTATACACTTTTGTTTCATACTTGTCCCTTTAAGAAAAAAAGTATTTGGGTATGGTACTCCGAAGCCCAGGAACCCGAAGAGCCCCAGAGAACCCCCAGGATGGCTGAGGATGCTCGCCCCAGCACTCGGTGCGTGGAGTCCAGCGCAGGCTGCGCCGAAAGGGTCAGCGCCAACCTACTGGGTTTCGGGTACGCCTGTCGAGCTTCAATACCTAACCCCCCCCAAAAGAGGCAAAATAATGGCCCAATACCTATAAAAGGCTGTTATTCCACATACTCTGGGGGTCAAGGTAGTCTGGAGGTTTAAGGTTTTTGGGTTAGGAGTGTGGGGTTATAGGGATTAAACCAATTTCCGGGCCGACACCCACTCAATCTTTGAAAGATAGACTAAATCTATGAAGCTAAAGAGCTTAAAGTTTGCACATCGGCTATCAGAAGTGAAGCTTTGGATTGCCCAGCTTCCCAAGACTTGGGAATCGGTTCAGAAATCATGGTCTCAAAGCTGACTCCTGAACTGCCGAAGCCTACTTTTTCGCAGAGTCCTGTAGAGTCCCTCAATTCTGTATTAGGGTTTATGGGAAGAACCTACAAAAAATGGTTCATGGCAGTTTTCGGCTGATCGATGAAGCGTTGGGCCAGCAAACCAGCACATCTGACCGAATATCCGACTCCGGACACCCTGTGGGCCTGAAAGGATGCCTCCTGAACCCTGAATGAATGATTCTCTGGTGGACGAGAATGTGGCGATAGCTGTCAGTGGTTCACACTTGCATCCTCCACCCACTTACATCCTGTCACCATGCCTTCAGTTCTTGAGTCCTTATTACACCCGAGAACCTTCAACCCTTCAATCCCACATCCAAAGACCTCTAATCCTCAAGTCCTCGAGCCCTATGCCTCTAAGATCCTCTATAAGCCTAAACCCCGAAGCCGCAAGAGCCCTCCGAGTGCGAGGCCCTCCGCCGCTCCGGGGCGCTGTCAGAAGCCCTGCCTCAGCATCCCAAAACCGCAGGAATCCGTTCTATGAGGCTTGAGGGCTTTAGAAGGGCTTTGGGGCTTGAAGGCCTTGTGGGGGTTTACGTCGTTTCTGCAAGGCACGCTGGGACTGGGGTCGTTTATCGGGTTTGCGGTTCATGTTTCGGGTTTGGGGTTTAGGCTTTTTGGGTTTGGGCTTTTAGGATTTTCGGAGGTTTAGGGATTGGGGTTGGTGGCTCAGGGTTTTGAGGAAATTTCGGAGCACAAAAGAACGCGGGCATAGAAACGTGGACGCCGCATGCTGTAGCGACGCAAAGTCCGACAGCCGACTCAAGCAAACATGCAACACAAGAATGTGACATCCTGCTACATCATTGCAAAACATAACACATAACAGGAGCACTGAAGCCAAACACGTTGACTCCAACAAAACATCCAAAGCCTAATGCTGTTGAAACCAAACCGTAAGGTCCGAAACCCTAAACAGAGCCCAGCGGCAACGCACCAAAGCTTGAGGCTCGGTGCTGAATTCATCCCGTCACACGGGAGATATGAAGATAGGGCACGGGGTTTAGGCTAAGGCCCCGGATTTGGCAATTGTAGCAGCACGTCTGGGCTTAGGATTCGTTTGCGGGCTCAGGATCCTGATCGAGGACCTGCAGCCCTCACAAAGCAGCTTGGATGTTTGGGGAACGCGTTGGGTGACGATCGGGACCTTCTGTAGCAGTTCGGCGTGCGATTCAAGCAGTTGCAAAACAGCATGTCGTGACAAACTGCCACCTGTAGACATCGAGCCTTACAGTGGTCTTGGCGATGTGAAATATCTAGGGCTTCAGGTCCAGGCTGCTGTGCAAGGTCCCATGGCCCAGGGCCCACGAATGATTCAGGCAAGATGGGCCTTAAACCCTAAGCCCTTCAATCGAAAACTCGAGACCGCGGGACCCTTCATCCCTACATACACCGAGGGGCACAGGAGTGAAGCCCGGCCGAAAGGAATCCGTTCGCAGCTGCGGGTGTCTCCTGCAAGCAACGCCGGATGGGGGCCTTCAAGGATAATGCGCTAAAGGAAATCCGCAACCTTAACCCATACACCGACCCTAGACCCAAAAATTTGGGGAACTTGCCACGAACAAACATCGAAGCAGCCTCTGGCGCCGCGACGGGCAACAGCCCTGCAGCCATCTCGGGAGGGGCACCTGCCGGACTGTTCTTACCTCAGGGTGCGTTTTATTGCTGATG
Source organism: Symbiodinium sp. CCMP2592 (assembly GCA_905221615.1). Lineage (NCBI taxonomy): Eukaryota > Dinophyceae > Suessiales > Symbiodiniaceae > Symbiodinium > Symbiodinium sp. CCMP2592. The sequence continues at coordinate 10,209 of CAJNDT010000691.1, forward strand.
TCGTCACTACTACTACTTCTACTACTACTGCTACTACTACTACTACGACGACTACTACTACTGCTACTACTACTACTACGACTACTACTACTACTACTACTACTACTACTACTACTACTACTACTACGACTACTACGACTACTACGACTACTACGACGACGACTACTACTGCTACTACTACTACTACTACTACTACTACTACTACTACTACTACTACTACTGCTACTGCTGCACTAATGACTACTACGACGACCACGACCACCGCCACCACCACCGCTGAGTAACTTAAACACAACGCAACAAAGCGTGCACATAAACCTCATCAGCTGCAAGCCTGTGTTCACCGGTTTACAAGCATCTTTTGCCGGTGTCGCCTAAATCCGTAACCCTATACTCCCACGCTCTCAATTGTGAGCCCTCCTAACCGTCGCTTCGTTCCAAGTCAGACTAAACCGACATTTTTTCAACGGGTTCGTGAAGCAGGGGATTCAGGTTCATTCTTCGCTTCCAGTTTCCTTCGCGTTTTTGGGATATGCACTGTGTGGAGGTTCGGCTGCAATGCTTCTCGGGGTACATGGGCCTTAGCTTCAACGCGTTGAGTGCAAGCCACACGCGAATCTTTTCAGTTGTGGCTGGCTCCTGCAAGCATCCACGACGGGCAATCTTTGTGCACGTGGACATTTGCACAACAGGGTACTGACATGTGATTGAGCCCTTGATGCGAAACACTGTAGTAGTGTAACGCTCAGCGTCTCAGTCGCAGGCCTGCGCGTTCCATGAAAGTTGAGCTGGTTCCTTCGACCATTGTCGGGCCTTGTCGTTGGTTTCAATGCTTGTGTCGCGGGCTCGGAGCGTGGTCATACGTCGGCTTGGGACCCCAATCTGACTCCCAAGGTGGCTTCTCCCCATCACGGAACGAAGCATACGTGTATGACTGATTGAAGATGACCGTAATCGTCTTCCCATCGCTGAGGCCATTTTCCTTTACCGTGCTCTTTATGTCCAGAAGCTCTTGTCCGTCACGGATAAGCCTCACATAACCGCTTCTCATAGACAGGGCATCTTTGACCCTCATCTTGACATCAGAGATGCGGTCCCGGAGGCTGACACGACAAGAAGTCGATCGTCCCGATGGCTGAAGAAGTTGGAGGGTGATGACCTCGTCCTTTTCATCGCTGAGAGGTGGAGGCTCCTGATCTGGCCGGCCCCCCTTCTCTGCAAACCAGGACCCGTACAGCTTTTTCAGCTGTTCCTCTGTCAGAGTGGGAAAAAAAGCCATAGCCTCATCGAGTTGCCTGGCGTCCGGAGAAGACTCGAGCCCAATCAGCACTGCACGCAGAACGCTGCACTGAACAATGTCCAAGACGTCGAATTATAGCACTGTCCACAACTCCAAACCTTGCAAACATGTGTACTTAAACCAAATTCACACGGGTGTCTCCAACCGAGAACATGAGCTCCCAGCACAGCCATAGGTCAGGATTTGAACATAGGCTTTGTGATGTTGGTCGGTAACACTGAGGATCATTTTCGGTGGGATGGTTCGGCTTTCTGCTGTATGAAAACCTGGGCGCAGTGGTTTGTAAAGGGGGTTTCGTATGATACATGCCCAGGGATATCTGGCAAATCGCTGAGTGATTGCTTATAAAAAAGTGCCGTAGACGAACATCCCGGAAAATTCAGCCAGCAAAGTCTAGGATGATTGTTGTTATACATGAACTTGAACCTGTCCCACAAGGGTTCGGGTTCAGCCTCTTCCGTGTTACCTGAAGCCCGAAACCCCAAACCCACGGTAGGTGCTCTGAGGCACTTCAGAGGTCTCTGGGTCTAGAGGTTTAGGGTTGGCAGGCAGTAGCACAAACGCTGTGGAAGTTTCATCTCCAGCCCGTGCTTCCTCTGCTTCTTCAGGGATTTAGCGGCATTGGAGACCGACACCCTAAACCGACGATGTTGGACTTGTGCTGCTTCCGATTGCCATTGTCGGTCTTCCTCTATCACTGTTATTGCACTACCCGGGTTTAACTCCTTTCATGTACTGATGCAGGGGTTAAATGACATTTTCCTTGGTTTCTACAATGGGTTGAGAGTGTAGGGTTCAGGGCTTTCGATTGCGAGATGAACATGGGAGCTGGGCGCATGCAACATATTAAACACTATGGGGTCGGAATAACTAGTATTAGTAATTAGTATCCCCCCTATATACTAACCATTTTAACTGATCCCAAAACAGTTTTGAAGTTGCTGAGGCCCCTATATCATTCTGACTCCCAGGACCTGAAGACTACGCCGCGTAGAAGTTTCAAAGAATAGGGGGCCCGTGCACAGAGCCCTAAATAGCAGGATCCCCGCTCAAAACCCCGAATCCTTGATGTAGAAGCCAAAAACAATAGAATCCCTGCTAGAACCTCCAAGTTCCTCGTTGGATCCTAGATCTAAGTTTCAAAAAAGGACCCTCGAAGCCCTACATACCATATACCCCTCCACAAACCCCTAAACCCCATATACCCCAAAATCTGCGCGGCTCTCCCACGAATCTCTCGGGTTGCAGGAAGCGCCGGGCTTCCGGCACAGGCACTAAGGGTATATACCGGTGGTTTTAGACTTCTCTTTCGAGCTTGAGGTTTAAGGTAGGGTGTTATGAGAGTTTCGCTGAGTTTGTCTCGGATTTCGGGATTTCGGGGGGTTGGATTTCTAGAACCCGAGACTTTATCGACGCCGAGCTCGGGCATCGCAGGAGTCAGGTGGCCAGGCGATGGCCCAGAGAAAATTTCAAGGCAAGAGCCCCCCGAAAATCGACTCGCCCCACTTCTGATCTCGGGTTTCTTTCTTCTTGAAGAAGTCAGTTGAGAGTTTCCGAAAATAGGGGACCCGAATGTAGTACCCTAAGTAGTAGGATCCTTATTGTAAGGACCCCAAATAAAGTACCCCTAATTTTCGGAAACTCTCAGTTAATAACAAGAGAGAAAATGCGCACACAGATAGAAACCACCCCATATGTGATGCCACAAGCTTTCAGAAGTGCGGCGGTTCCAGTTCCTTACGCTGGGGCTTTGCCACCAGAAAATCTTTGTTGTGCTGTGTGGAGCAGGCATTTAGATCCACATAGCTTGGCATTTAGGGTTTAGGGTTTAGGATTTAGAGTGGTTCCTGAGCTGACTAGGTGAATCTTTGAAGTCTTCAGGTCACAAGTGAAGGCTCGGAGGTGGGAGCTTTTTGCTTTACAGGATGTGCTTCGCACGTCCGACTTTTCAAGGTTCGGTTTAGGGTTTAGGGTTTTAGGGTTTAGGCCTTTTTTAGTGCAACAGCCTGTAATGTCTGGAATAATGGTTCACTATGTTGGTAACTGACTTGTTTCGTGCAGTGGCACGCTCGTGAGCTTTGGGACTCTCTTGGGGGTGTGGCTGCGGAGTGGGCCAAAAGCCCTTCACAGTGAAAACTCCGAGAGCTAGCGGTAGGGCTCCCAGTAGCCACCACCTTTTCTTTTTCCTTTGCCTTTCCTGAGCAAGCAGGGATTGCTTTTAGGGCTTGTGCTTCAAACCCAACGGCTTGTATTCCACACCAAAGCTGTGTGGGCTTGACAGCCAAAGCTTTTGGTTTGACAGTAATGTAATGAAATCGCGTCTGGAACCATGGTTAGGAGAGTAGACATTCACAGGCCTGGACCAGGACGGTTACATGCCAGGGCTGTTGCGCGTGATTCAAGACATGTAGATGCAAGTGCTCCGACACTACAGGCAAGCACTAGAATGTGCACTGCCGCTTTATGCTTGCCAGAGATCCCTTTGTGGTAGCCCTTGTCGAACCAGTCGTCGGCTTGCTGCCAGTCATTCGAGCTGCCCTTCCCCTGTGGCAGGCAAGTCTCATCAAAACGGCAAGCCCCAAACAAGACCGATATGCTTACGTGCTACTGCTGCTGCTGCTGCTGCTCCCTCCCTCCCTCCCTCACTGCTACCAGAACCATCATCACCACTACTACTTCTACAACTACGACGACGATGTTGTCACAACATCGCGGATAGGAGACACAGCAATCGAAGAAAACTCAACATCATTGCAGTACGAGTATATCTGCCACAGCATCTTACTACGACAATTACCAGTACAGGTACGACGGCTAGCTGGAACCACCAAACTGTCGGTCACACCAGCAGCTGGCGCCTTGTTTCCCTTCTTTCCCTGGCCTAGGATTGGCGGGTGTGGCTCTTCCAATCTCGCCGGGTGGGGTTGTGGAGAGATGGGGGGTACATAAGGCCAGACAGCAAGCTCATACGAGTTATGCGGTTTCCAGGGTTGTCCATGGCTTTTTCTATACCAGTGGGTTGTATTCTGGTTTGGGGTGCTGTTGAATGCACACTTGAATAGGCGTGTCTCCGTCACACTCCAGCCCGGAGGCTTCAAGTCTTCTGCGGGAGGCCAGGACCATGCCACCAAAACCATCATGAACCCAAAACCAGAACGCGTCCCAGGCCGGTTGAGGGTTTAGGGTGCAAACGGGTGTGTCTCGGTTTTTGGGCTTTCTATTTCTTGTTAAATCTTGACACCCAGAACCCGAAATCCTCTATCCTTGCGGGCGACTACAAAACCTAGACCCCAAACCCATTAAACAAAACCTCAACCCTAACATCCTAAGCTTTGAGGCGCTCGACGGCCACATTTCGTCAAGCCCTCAACCCCGAAATGCAGATTTTCCGACCGGTACAAGCCTTTATACCTTAAACCCTCCTAGACCCTAAACCCTGAAACGCAGAATTTCGGAACACCTCCCTTCAATCGACACCGAGGCGCCCTTTGATCCTTTGCCACCTCCCTCCACTTTCAGGCTCGCTGCCTTCTTGGTGTCGGATCCAAATATGGCTTCAGATATTGTATTCTACCTCAACTAACACTATTGTTATTGTTATTATTACTATTAATATACGATATTATATCCTGCTATATTGTATTATAGTTTGGGATTTGGGTTTGGTTTTAGGGCTTAGTAGGGTTTAGGTTTTTAACAAGGTCGAGATTCTAGGCTTCGATCTCTTGGAGAAGAAGGAGTCCCGGGTTGGGGTTTCTGAGTGGAGGGTCGGGGGACCTAGTAACTGGTTATTCTGAGGACTTATAAGAACCATAACCCCAATTAGGGTCCCTTTTAGGGTTCTTATAAGTCTACTTACTATTTACTTACTAAGTCCCCCGACCCTCCAAGTGGTTTAGGGTTTGGTCCGAAAGACACCCCGAGACATGAAGCTCACATCCCCAAACCCTGCACTCTCCACCCTAAATTTATGGCATATTCTATCATATCACAGTTTTGTTCTGCCATGTTCTACTGTGCCATAACATCTCGAAAACCAGACTTCAAGAACTTCTGACGGCAGTGGGTACAAGGCTGTGGGTCGAGTTGAAAGCCATGCCATTCATCGGAAGTTTGAGCCTGCCAGTAGAACCCCACTTCGTGTCACCTTCCTTGAACCATCGACGGCAGAAGTTCTGAAACCTCGAAGATTTGAGCCCTAAACCTGAAACCCTAAAATCCCCCGTCCCCTAAACTCTAAGCCCTACACTCCCTAAAACCCCAAAACGACTCTTCGAGTCGGCTCTCGGGCCTTGGGCTCCGCATCCTCCAGGAGCTTGCCCACCGCTTCGGCGGCGGCGAAACCGCTCCTAGCATCTCGGCCCACTGCCGGAACCCTAAAAGGGGCTCCTTTAAAGGTCCTACTAGGGTTCCCCTAAAGGGAGTGGAGTCCGAGAATAGGGTCTCCTTTCGGGTGCTGTTGACTGTAAGTTTAGGGTTCTATATACAGAAGGGGCACCTTTAAAGGCTCCTTTAAATGAACTTGTCTAGAAGCCGTATCTTCTGGGTCTTCAAAACTCCAAACGGTCTGCGGTATCGGGGTCCGCAGTTTCTTATTGAAGCTTGGGGCTTTCCGAGATGCCCAACTTGGAGGATCAGGGGCAGTTGTACGTGGGGTTATGCTGGGCCTATAATATAGGGGGGTTGTAACTGTTGCTATCGTGCTTATGACCCTACTTATACCTAACCGTGAACCTCCAATTAAGGTTCAAGGGGCTTGGGACGAAGATTTTCAAACTGTTGAGAATGAAGGTTTCCTTCCTCTAGCCTTCACTAATACCAACGCACTTTCGGCGACTGGTTCCATGGCATGGGGACGAAGGTTGTGTGGACTCGTAGTGCAAGTGGTACTCCAACAGCTGGCTGGTGAGCACCAAAACCTCGTCCTTGCTTGCACCTTCCCAAACCCAGGGCCCTAGGACCTACACCCTGAACCTCAACGCATAGATGCCAATGCCAAATCCAAGACCATTAGGAGCAAGAACTCCCCAACCACGGATCCTCGTCGGAGGCGGTCGGGGAGCTGTCGGGGTGGGTGGGGGGTGGGGTGGGGGATGGGGGGTGGGGGATGGGGGATGGGGGGTGGGGGGTGGGGGGTGGGGGGTGGGGGTGGGGGGTTGGGTTACTTGGGGGTGGTGGGCAAAGCTCCCAAGCAGTCATCAACATAAACCCCTAAATACCAAGCTGTGTTCCATAGCTCCCTCCCCAATGGCTCATATAGCTTATGATGCACCCAGGGGCTGGATGCAGCCAGTAAAGCTGGAGGTCGTAAAGTAGTCCTCAGGGCGTTGGCTTTCACAAAACAACCTGGGTTTCAAGGAATTGGGCCTTGCCCGAATTGCTGAAACCAGCAGTCTCGAGCCAGTCTCTGGCACTTGCTTACATGACCGGGTTTGACATTCAGGGTCTGGTTCAGGATTTATAAACCTACTCAACCCAAAGCCGCAACCCTAAAGCCCTCATGATCCCTAAGGTCCTACGGGCTCAATGAACATGCATGCTGAAAGGCCCACTTCTCTCCCTCACAACCTCACAGTATAGTGTGTGTGTATATATATATGTATATGTAACTATATGTGTAATGATCTATTATGTATAACACAGTACACGCGATTCTCTATGTATACATATATATATATACATATGTAAAGTTGTATATAGTTTTATACAGCAGTTATATGTCGTTATAAATATCAACAAATATAAATACATATATGTATGTATATATGTATGTATGTATGTATGCATGTATGTATGTATGTATGTATGTATGTATATGCTGCTTATATGCTCACACACACACATATATATATATAGATGACCCAAAGCCATCAGCCTGGTTCAGCCAAAGACTTTGGCTTCCTTGGCGTCTGGAGGGTTTCGGGGCGTTGGGCGTAGGGACGTCGAGTGTCGGGCTCTAGAGCCTTCCTTGCTTCATGGCTTTACGTTAAGGGACCTAGTTCATGGTTGGGATAGGATTGAAAATTTTCATGTTTCCTTATTGGGTTTAAGTACCCATATAAATGTAAAATGTTACCCAACTATGACAAAGGGACTCTGAGGCAACGTGTGTTGGTCATCGTGCAGGGCTTAGGGTAGGCCCATATACTCAACCCTCAAACCTAAGCGTACACCCAACACCCAGCCCCGGGGTGTCCCCGGCAAGCAGAAGCGGCGGGGAAGAAGAGACGACCATGCAGGGGCCATCCGGCAAAGTGGGCACCTCGAGGCAGACGTTGGGCAGCTAGGCGGTTTAGGGTTTTTGGGGTTTGTTTGAACTTGAAAGGTTTGCAAGGATTCTATTAAGGGCTTGTGGGTTCAGGGTTTAGGGGTTCAGTGGTTTAGCGCAGGCAGGGTTCAGTGCTTGCTGCTCAAAAGCGCAATCCGGGCTTACCGGACTCCACGTCTTGAGGCTTCTAACCATGCGCTTTACAGTTCGAAGTTTGGAATCGATGGCTGACTCCTCCCCGGAGGTTACTGTCAAAGCCTCCCCGAGTCCCCGAGCAGCATCTCAAAAAACACGCATGTAGGGAGCTTGACAAGGAGAATAGCGATACTGAACTGATTATTTGGCCCCGATATCGCAGCCACCGGAAAGGCTTCCGAAACAGCAGAAAATCCATCCTTGAAGACTTCAAAGCGCACTACTAAAGGAGCCTAAATCCTCAACCCAAAGACTGTACATTGCTCCCACCGAAGCCATGGCACCGCTTTGGTCACCTGGCACTGCTTCCAGGTGATGACCTTCGACGTCGCCGTCAGCTTCGTCAGGGGACCTCGTGGCGGAGCCCAGATGAAGAAATCACAGCTTTTCAATTTCAAGGGTTGCGTGATTCACCACCCCTCCCCTTCTTGGCACCAATTCGCAAGGGAGATAGGGCTCCTGTAGTCAAGGATCCTACTTTGCAGGGTCCATAGCAAGGCAACCCTGCACCCCAAACCTTCTAGACTCCTACTCCGCTGCATTTTCCCCCAAAGACTCCAATATCCCTTAACTAAGGAATCTTCCTTAAATTATAGTAGGATCCCTAATATGATTTTCAGGAATGTTCCTTAATTAGGGGATATTGGAGTCTCTGGGTTCTGAAGCACCCATGACCCTAAACCCCTAAACCCTAAACCCTCCATGCATCAAGCGACCATCGATGTGGAGCAGCTCTCGGACATGAGCAGCCACCTGGAGGGCTTCGGACATCTCAACAAAACCGAGTCTCGAAGTCCTTGGGGTGTTTAGGCTTCGGGTAATTAGGGCTTAGGGTAATTAGGGTAATTAGGGCTTAGGGTTCCATCTGTAAGTATGGTTGAACTTTCAGCTAGAGCGAACTGGAAGTGCAGTAATCCTAGCTTGAACTCTATTTACTCTGCCCTGATCCTTTGAGACCTCTTAGGCCCAAACCTCCCTCTGAATACAATAGCTGCACCTGCAACTCTAAGAGCGAAACTGCCCGAAACCAAAAGCCTGAAACCCCTTGTATAGTACCCATGCAGAGCTCTTTAACAAACCTTTCAAGAGAAACCTCCAAGACTTTTTGAACAGCCCCTTTCAGGAGCAATTTACCACAAAATACTCTGTAAATTAACTAAACACGCTAAACCCAACCCCTAACACTCACTCCACCCTAAAACACCGGAAGGAATCTGAGAGAACCCCGAAAGAGACTCTCTGGAACCCTACAAAACCCGAAGATTTAAAAACCCAAGCCCTGCAACCCAATAAGTCCTCCCTCCACAAGTCTTTGAAACTTTAAAATGAACTTGCTAGACACCTAAGTCCCACCGTATGGAAACCCAAAATGACCTCTCCAGAACCCTGAACCTTACTTTGCCTCCTTAAGTAGCCGGTCATCACGGCCGCTGTCGCGTGCATGGCGCTTCGCCCACCTCTCTCGCCGCTGGACTGCAAGAACTTGAAGTTTGCAGGGTTTCAGGGTTTGGGGGTTCAGGGTTTAGGGTTCAAGTTTTAGAGAGCTGCTTGTTGTTGTTATGAAGGGCTTAGGGGTCTTGATAGTGTACCGGGTTGATGTACGGTTGCTATGGTGTTTCATAGCGGTACAAATGAAGTTCTACGGGAGGGCCTTTGAGGATTTTATGGTTGCAATCTGGGGAGTTAAGTTTTGTGTTTTCGGTGGATTATAGGACTCCGGCTTTACGGATTCATTGTTCCAAGATGGGCGGTTAGCTTGTAATTGCTGTTGACAATGTCGAGGTTTCGAGATGTATGGGATGCTTCGAGTCTTGTGGCTTTACGGAACCTAGCCTCACATCCCTGAAACCCGAAACTGCGGTTGATGATATAGAACCCTGCATTAGCTTAGGGAGACCCTAAACTATGGGAATTATTGTACATTCCTTCATATGGGTAATGCAGGATTTACATCATCAGCAGTACCACTGAGCTCCGACGCTCCAGATCCTGCCGCCCTAACCCCAATGCCCCGAGACCTAACCAAGCTACTCCAGTGAGGTGTGCGCCACCACGGTCACAGCGCCAGGCCTTAGGCAGCACAGGGGAAGCTTTCTAGTCTGGGACGCCGCACCGGAGCTTTCACGGAAGCCTAAATAATAGGCTTCTGGTTACAACATGGTATGCTCATATGAAAGAGCCCTACAGAGAAGTATGAGTACTTATCCAGGCCCCCTTATTCATTGTTCTTGCCTTTGGGGAGCTCTTATCTCAAGACCTCAGCAATCAACCTGAATTTTCTCATGAAATCTGAGTTCGCAAGTTCCTTCCCTCTGATCCTACACCATAAACTCTAAAACACCCAAACTTTGTTTCGTTTCCTTACCCGGGAGCTCACGGTTTCTTCAGTTCGCGGGCTCGGATGCTTACAAGCAGTCGAACACTGGACTCGAACACAGTGTCTTTATTGTAAGCATAGCCCAATCCTACTCTTCCATATCTGGCTGTTTTGACAGACTTTGATTAGGTTGTAAGGTTCGATACAGGGGCTAGTATTCGTTGTAGCATTCCATGAGGGAGCCCTAAGCAATGGTTTTTGGCACAAGTTTTATCCCGCTATATCCGTATGTTGTGGGCACTTAGGGATTCAGCTCGTAAGTAGGAAACCCCTACGCACTAACGACATCGTCATTCCATGATTCAAATTTCCTCAACCTCAAAGCCGAAAATCCCCCCTCTAAACCCTATAACGTTAAACTCTGATCCCCGACCTTAAACCCGTAGAACACCAGTTCTTCCAAAAGCACTGGCGACTTGGGGCTTCCAGTCTCACTTGGGGGGCTGGGGACTGGGGACGTCGGAGTTCAGACTTTCACATTCTGGGTTGCGGGGTCTTAGAAGCTTCAAAGTGGATGTAGCATTTCGTTCGTTTCAGCTTCGCTGTTGGGTTTCAGTTCAAGGCATAACCAAAGACCCCGAAGCACGAGAAAACGTCTGCGTTGTGATGGTATCTCGGAAGGCTAAAACGGATTAAGGATCCGTCTGTGCTGCACGGGTTTGTTCCTGTTTGAAGAGAAATGGGCTCTCCCGTGTAGGGTTGCTACGTCGGCTCTTTAAAATTGCTCTCCTCCTCAGGCGCCAGCTTTGTGCCGCTGGCCACGGCCACCTTCCTCGACTGATAGCAAAGAAGGTGCACCACCTTCACAACGCTCAAGGGCGAGCAAGATGGAGTTAAGCGGCACGCCTATTGTTCTTCAGTTCTTCAAGTACAGGTTGCAAGGCAATGAAAGACAGGGGATAGACTTTCGGATTTGCGATCCGAAGAGTGTCGCCTGGCAGCCAATATGTCTTTCTTCCTATTTCATTTTGTGGACAGTTGTGCGTGTTCTTGTGTGCGGAAGCAGGAATTAGAGCAAAAAGGAATTAGGGCAAAACAGCTGAACGTGCCTGTTGTGCTTCTGAAACTGCGGAGTGTGACTACGACAGACAAAGTTACCGAGCTAGACGCGAACCCTCTCAGTTTCGGCTCCTGCAAAAACGCAGCGACGGACAGTTGTTTTTATGTTCGCCAATTCGAGCAGTGCTCCGCATTTTGCACAACTGGCAGTGTAGGATTCACGGCTCGGACTCAGCCCGCGCATCTCATGACAGCTGACCTGTACGTTGGATCCTTTTCGAAAGGTCTAACCCCAGTTGTATGACAGCTCACAAACGTGGGCACTGGGAAGCGACCCAGAAATCTGGATGGTGTTCTGCCTGTCTATCTGAATCGGGATCCTGTTTGACGGCGGTGTAGTAATTCCAGCATGGCCTGCTGCTCATTTGGAGGCAGCCTCCCAAGATTTGGCGACAGCCCCAAAATCGAGCGCAAAGGCTCTGGGCTCGGAGCGTGGCTGTAGGTCGGCTTGGAATCCCAATCTGACTCCCAAGGTGGCCTCTCCCCAGCACGGAATGAAGCATAAGTGTATGACTGGTTGAAGATGACCGTGATGGTCTGCCCATCGCTGAGGCCATTGTCCTTTACCGTGCTCTTTATGTCCAGAAGCTCTTCCCCGTCACGGATAAGCCTCACATAACCGCTGCTCTTAAACAGCATGTCTTTGACTCTCATCTTGACATCAGAGATGCGGTCCTGGAGGCTGACACGACAAGAAGTCGATCGTCCCGACGGCTGAAGAAGTTGGAGGGTGATTACTTTGTCCTTTTTATTCCAGGAATCCGCTTGAACGTCGTCGTCGTCCTCCTCCTCGTTGTCATCGTCGACGTACTGCTCTGACAAGTCTGACGGGGCCTGCGCCATCAGCTACATCGACATGCTTGTCGTCTCGAGGATACTCGAGCCCATCGGCACTTGCGGAACTCTGTACTGCCTACCCCTATCGCAAAGCAGAGTTGCCCTCTATTGCCCCCTCGTAGCTCTGCGGCACCCTCGCGAAGGTTCCTACGTGCGATTGGACTCCCACGTATGATACACAGAGTCGGGGAGATCGTTAAATGCTCATGGATACGTGTTGCTGTTGCATAACTCTCACGCCCAAGCACTTCACAGATACAGGGCCTCAGCCCTGTCAGAAACTTGTGCTCATCATGTGTCCTTGAAGGGAGGGTGACTACTGGAGACCACGTGTCGAGATGCCTGTCCTGGGAGAGGATAGCCTGCCGAAATTCCGAAGTCGATGATAGCAGCGCCTCTTCCGAAATCCTACAACCTGCAAGCACAGTGGCTCGACCTGACTACCCCAATGAGAACGGCCTCATCATCTACCAGCTTCCTGAGTCAGCGTTGTTTAAATGGCTTTCCGGACTTCAGGTAAATTGAAGTTACTGGTAGTGTGCTGCGGCTCATGGTCAAAGTTTATGATTTCCAAAGCCTACGCAGTAAATCCAAAACCCTATAATCTCTAAGCTCTAACCCGATGGTGTTCTAACTCTTGTAGTCTCTCCAAAGGAAAACCTATGAACAACTACCATTTGGGTAGCTCTCTACATTGGGATGCCGTTTTAACTCTCCTGTATAGTACGGCACCCCCTAAAAGGGATCCTAAGTTAGAGAACTACCCTAACTACCCGTATCGGAGTTTCCGAAAAGTAGGGGTACCTTATTTTGGGGTCCTTATAAAAAGGATCCTATTCTTTAAGGTGCTGTATTAGGGTCCCCTATTTTCGGAAACTCCCATAAAGCAGGCACTCCTGAAACCGGCAGCGGCATTCGGGCTTCGCAGAACTCACGGCTTTGTGCAGGCTTTACGAAGTACAATAGTAACCTTTAGGGTTCCTGAATATATCGTGGTATACTATACACGGAAACTCTGTTCTTACTAATTAATAAGGTCCATCAACTTGGTTTCTGGATGCTCCTTATCTCGCCGAACTTGCACTCAAAAACCAACTTCGATCATGTGCCTTGCAATACGACGTGGCAAGATCTGAGCAACATCTGAATGCAAAACCCTCGACCCTAAACCCTAAGCAAACCAAAGCATCGAACCCGCAAACTTCTACATACCTCTACTGGCTTCAGCGGTTTCGATCGTGGGGCCTGGGGCTTTGGATTTTGGGGATTTAGAGCTCAGTTCAGGGTTTAGGGCTTCACGAAGCTATGAAGGCTACAAGATCAGGGCCTGGCTCGTGGCAAAGGCCCTGATCAGCTCGAGCTGCTGAGGTCCATGGCCAATCAAGCCCTAAACCCTAAACCCCTAATCCTCCTAAGCCCTAAACCCTAAACGACTAATCCTCCTAAACCCTGAACCCTAAACCCTGAACCCCTAAACCCCTAATCCTCCTGAACCCTAAACTCTAAACCCCTAAACCCCTAATCCTCCTAAACCCTGAACCCTAAACCCCTAATCCTCCTAAACCCTAAACCCTAGTCCTCCTTTAGAGGGCTTGGGGCCTCAGGCTGGCCAGCAGACCCTACAACCCTCAACTCTGCACCGTAATCCCAAACCATCCCGAAACCCTACGCCCTGAACCCCAACATCCTCCGAGGCTCTCCCTTATAGTATGACTTATAGTAGCCCTTATAGACCCTTTATAAGCACCCTCTAAAGGAACCGTATTCCCAGAGTTTCCAATACTCCTTAATTAAGGAATATACCTTAAATTGTAGTAGGATCCTTAATATGATTTAAGGAATATTCCCTAATTAAGGGGTATTGGAGTCTCTGGGTTATTAAGGCCCCTACAATAGCATCATCCGAGGCTCTCCCTCATAGTATGCCTTATAGTAACCCTTATAGACCCTTTACAAGCACCCTCTAAAGGAACCCTACTGTTGATGGACAAAATTTTGCATGACCCATTATAAGGAATAAACCATAGTTCCCATAGTTTAGAGTCCTTACGGTCATGCAGGATTTTGTCCATCAGCAGTATTATTAAGGCCCCTACAATAACATCCCCTATTATTAAGGCCCTCACAATAACTCACTGGCCCAAAACCCAAGGAAATAAAAGTTGAAACTTTCAGAATCGACTACCTTACAAGAAGCCCAAAAGTTGAAAAGTTGAGTTTAAAGCCAATAAGAGAACATCATCGTAACATCATCCGAGGCTCTCTAGGCTGGTCGGCCCGAAGAAGCTTTCGCAGGCGGCTGCGCAGTCGCCAGGGAGAAAGAAAGCGAAAGACCAGCGGTGGTCATGCTGCACTGCCTGGGTTTAGGGTTTAGGGGGTAATACAGGGGCTCTAATAATTGGAATAGGGTTTTGGGGCTCAGTATACTATGCCTGGGGTAATACAGGGGCCTTAATAATAAGTTCAATAGGGTTTTGGGGCCCAGTATACTAGACTATGAGTGATAAGAAGCCCCCAAAATAGTATTGGTAATCATTCAGGCCCCTTATAGTAGGGCTCAAGGATTTTGTGTGTCGATGTGGGTTGCTCTGAGGATTGCTGCGTAGGATACGTTAAGGGCTACGAAGGCTGCCTGGTTACGGTTTAGATGTTTAGACTTTAGGAGGATCACATGCCGCATTACCTTAACCGGTTGAGGTTTAGAACCTTGGAGCTTAGGGCTGTCAGGGTCAAGGAGTCAAACGTGGTCGTTACGGACAGATCTCCCATAACCCTGGGGGACTTGGCATCTTAGAAAGAATAGGTGTTGCACTGGCTGGCTTTGCCCTGCCCCCGAAAAGAAAGGTCGAATAAATCCTAAACCCCAAACCCTAAACCCCAAAACCTAAACTAACCAATGGTGTTGGGGTTCCCTTGGCTCTTTAGCTCCTTATTAAGTAGGGATTTTCACCACCCTTGGCTCCGTAGCTCCTCCAATATCAATGGTTAGTAAACCCCTAAACCCTGAGCCCTAAACCCCAGATCCTAAGAAGCCCCACAGAAATCGCAGCTCCGACCCCGACAATTAGCAGGCCGCAACCCCAAAAGCCCAATGCCAAAACCTCGAAGCCGACTTCCCAACCCTAAATGCTAATATTACTACTTTTGTTGTTATTTTTCATTTTTGTTATCATTCCGATTACTACTACTTTTTAAACAAATTTTCCTTTTTGTTATTATTTTTCTAACTAGCTCAGGCTCTATAAACCCTGAAACCGAACCAGAGCAGTAGGGTACTTCAGCATTTCTGGAGCTTCGTCCCTGTGCTACTGGGGTTAGGCAAGAGCTCTGCTTCTTGTGGCAAACTTTTGGGGCTGCTCTGCTGTAACCCTAAACCCTAAACCCTAAACCGCTGTGATGGCTTATTTCCGGGGTGCTGGCTTTTGAGCTTTAGGGCTCTGAGGCTCTGGGGTTGGACTGCTTTCGAAACTTAGGGGTACCGTATTTTGGGGTCCTTATAATGAGGATCCTACTATTTAGGGTACTATATAAGGGTCCCTATTTGTGGAAGCCTCCATTTGAAGATCTTTTGTCCGGGCTTCCTGCGATGTCGGGATTCGGTTTTAACTTTCAGGGACTCGCCGCAAATCAAGAACCCAAAGGCCCGAAGGTCAAACCTGAAATCTTCTAGGAGCCGCTGTGGCAGTAGCCGCCTTTGGGCTTGGCCTTTATGGGATGTGAACGAAGGCATCAGTATGTTGGAGACTGTCAGAAAGTAGGACTACGATTTTTTTCAGACCCCATACTGCATCTTGATTATCATCTGTTTCTGAAGCTTGGCAGCACGCTCCGAGGTGGATTAGATTAGATGCGGCTTAGGGTTCGAGGAGAAAGGCTCATAAAGACATCGCACAAAGGGAACTATATAGCCCAAGCTGCCGTGAGCTGCTTATTCTGCTCAGGCTTCAGCATGCCCTCCCAGCTGCCTGGGATGGGTCCTAGAACCCTTGCTATGAAGAGATGCACACCACTGCCTGCTTAGCCCAGGCTTTCGCCAGCTGAACCGATCAAGGCGCATGACTTTTCAGCTTGTCGTTGTGTCGGAGCGGGGCAAGGGGCTCGAATCTTTGGGTCAGGCAGGTAGGTCCACGTTTTAGCACGGGAAGCAGAGAATCCTCAGGGGTGCAGTGTGCTTGCTGGGTTGAAGGGGTAACAACAGACAAAGAGCGGCAACGAGGAACAAAGCAGTAGTGGCATCTACAGAAACGGCACGTCTTAGAAACTATTCCCACTGCCGGACAGAGACCAAATCACCAACGCCCGCCTACTGCTAAGCTCTTGCACTTCGCGCAAGAACGCTGGCATTCTTATGGGTAGTTGTCAAAATTATTGTCCCCTTTTGGGTCCTTATAATATTACGGCACCTAATATTTAGGATACCCCAACAGGTGCCATAATTTTGACAACCACCCTTATGGAACAACCCTCAACCCAAAGCCTAGAATCTTACGTCGCGAGCCCAGCGACCGTGGATTTTGTTCAAATTGTCGCCACCTGACTTCGTGGCTTTGCTTCGGCTGAGGCACAGGGCTTGCGCTTTGGAGGGTCTAGGGTGTGGGGTTTGAACGTCTAGGGCTTGCGGGTTTTTGGCATCTAGGATTTCAAGGGTTCCTGGCTTTAGGGGTGTAGGACTGAGCGTCGTGGGCTCAATGGGCATACAGGATTCAAGCTGACTCTCTCTCTCTGCCTCACGCTCTCTCCGTATTCTACTAAGGCCCTACATTATAGTACCCTTATGGATCCCTTATAGTACCCTTATAGACCCCTTATAGCAACCCTTATAGATCCCTTATAGTAGCCCTTATAGACCCCTTGTAGTGCCCACTTAGATCCCTTATAGTAACCCTTATAGACTCTCTCTCTCTCTCTCTCTCTGGATGCTGCCCCCCGTCCAGCCCAGGGCCGAGCTCTGGGGCACCGCCGTTGCCCACCCCACGTGAACGACGCACCTAATATAGGGCCCTTGATAATTAGCGTAGGGTTTTGGGTTAAAAAATCCATAATTATAATAAGGAAACCCCCAAATGGCAGTTATATAGGATCCTATATTAACTCAACATTCCGAATCCCACTGAAGCAGCACTTTCCGCCCTCGATCGTCGTGGCTCTTGGGCTTCAGCTGATTAGCTCAGAGCTTGCTGGAGCACCAGTACGCGCTTTCGGGTGTCGGGGCTCAAAGCAAGTTGTCCGCAGGTTTCAGAAACGCAGGGTGAAAAGAGGAGCTAGCAAACCGAAAGACATCCACACAAACTGACCAAAGACTCAGCAGCATGTGGAGTCACTCTAGCAGCACTGTAGCAATTTCATTTTTGCCTTCAGTGCTTGGTTCTGTCTTGCGGCCGAGATGCCGACTGCACATCCAGGGACGGCCAGCAGTACGGCATCGAACAAGCCTCGTCGAGTCGAAAGTAAGACCCCCAAACGCTGCCCAAGGCATGTTTTGGTCCGAGATGTATTACTACCACTACCATTCTTCTTAGAATTAGTACTACTATTCTTCTTGGTATCAGTATCAGTTTAATATTAGTACTGGTATTATTAATATGGCTCTTATTACTACCATTTTGAGGGTCAAGGATATTGGTGGGTCATGCTGTGCCATCAGCATGCCAGGCATCACAAGCATACTTTCGGAAACATCTAGGATTGCCTGCGAAACCGGAAAGGATCACAAGCATCCGCTGGAGATTGTACAAAATGTCAGCAACGGGGGCGTCCACGATGTTGGCATTTTGTCACCATGCCTCCCATCTGCTCATGCTCATGATGCTTGCCTGCGGCATTTCCAATCGCAAGCGCTGCCTAGCCGATACTCATAATGCTGGCTGGCTGCGCAGTGCAAAACTGCCCAGCTGATGCTCATGATGCTTGTGGTCGCGTGCTTAGGTTTTCCTTGTTGACGCCGACGATGCTGGCATTTTGTCCCAATGCCTTCTTCCATCTGATGCTCGTGATGCCTGGCCGGTCGTGTGCATGTTCTGCTTTTCAAACTACGCAGCTGATCCTCATGATGCTCGCACGGTCACGTCCCCGATGGCTTTGATCTGCTGCTCATGGTGCTGGCCTGCTGCACTTCCCCATCGCAGGCGATGCTCGGCGAATTCTCATCATGCTAGCTGCCTGCGCCAAACAGCTGCCAGCTGATGCGCATGATGCTGGCCCGCTCTGCTTTCACATTCAAGCGATACCCAGCTGATGCAGATGATGCTCCGAATCATGTGCCAAGGTTGTTCCTGTTGACACCCACGATGTTGTCATTTTGTTTCAATGCTTCCCATCTGGTGCTCAAGATGCTGGCTTTCCGCCGCAGTTGCTGTCGGGTGATTCCTCGTGATGCTGGCCAGCTGCACCCAAGAGCCGCCCAGCTGATGCTTATGATGCTCGTGATCACGCGCGCCAAGGTTCTCCTGATGACTGTTGACTCCCAGGATAATGTTGGCAATTTGTTTCAAAGCCTTCCATCCGCTGCTCATGATGCTGGCCGGCGGCGTCAAAGAGATGCCAGCTGATGCTCATGATGCTCGTGGTCACTTGCCAAGATTTTCCTGTTCCAATGCCTTCCATCTGGTTCTCATAATGCTGGCTTGCCGCGCCTCCAATAGCAAAGCGCTTCCCGGCGAATGCTCATTATGCGGGCCGTCTGCATCAAAATCCGCCCAGCTGATGCTCATGATGCTCGTGGTCACGTGCTAAAGTTGTCCCGTTGACGCCCACGATGCTGGCATTTTGTTTCCTTCCATCTTATGCTCATATGCCGGCCTGCCGCATTTGCAATCGTGCCGGCTGCGGCAAGGAGCAGCCCAGCTGATGCTCATGATGTTGGCCGGTCGCGATTGGATTCCGAAACGCTTCGCACATGATGCTTGTGGTGCTGGCCCGCTTGTTTTTCACTTTAAAGCGATGCCCAGCTGATGCTCGTGATGCTCGTGCTCGCTTTCGTTTGCGAAGGTTTTCCTGTTGACGTCCACGGTGTAAGCATTTTTGTGCCAATGACCCAATTGGATGTCGTGATGCTGGCGTGCCTGTTTCCAATAGCAAAGCACGGTCCGGCGAATGCTCATGATGCGGGCTGCGCCAAAAACCGCCCAGCTGATGCTCGTGATGCTGGTCGTGATGCTGGCCCGCTTGCTTTTCACGTCCAAACGATTCCCAAAAGATGCTCATGATGCTCGTGGTCACTTGCCATTCACGTCCACGGTGTTAGCATTTGGGGTCAATGACCCAATGCCTTCCATTTGGTTCTCGTGATGCTGGCTTGGCTGTACCAAAAAGCCGGCCAGCTGATGCTCATGATGCTGGCCGGTCGTGTTTGGATTCCCAAGCGCTTCGCACATGATGCTCGTGATGCTGGCCCGTTTGTGTTTTCACGTCCAACCGATTCCCAGCTGATGCTCATGATGCTCGTGGTCAGTTGTCAAGGTTTTCTGTTAACGTCCGCAGTGTTGGCATTTTGTGTGAATGACAATGCCGCCCATCTGGTTCTCATAATGCTGGCTTGCCGTGTTTCCCATAATCAAAACGCGGCACGACGAATGCTCATGATGCGGGCTGCGCCAGAAAGCCGCCCAGCTGATGCTCATGATGCTGGCCGGTCGTGTTTGGCTTTCCAAAAGCTTCGCACATGATGCTCATGATGCTGGCTCGCTTTGTGTTTTCACGTCCAAACGATTCCCAGCTGATGCTCATGATGCCAGTGGTCAGTTGCCAAGGTTTTCTGTTGACGTCCGCAGTGTTGGCATTTTGATGCATTTTGTGTCAATGACCCAATGCCGTCCATTTGGTCCTCCTGATGCTGGCTTGCCGCGTTTCCAAAAGCAAAGTGCGGCCGGCGAATGCTCATGATATGGACTGCGGCAGAAATGCCCACCAGCTGATGCTCATGATGCTGGCTCGTTTTGTTTTCACATGCAAACGATTGCCAGCTGATGCTCGTGGTCATGTGCTAAATTTGTCCTGTTGACACCCACGATGCTGGCATTTGGCTTTAATGACCCTGCGCCGTCCGTTTGGTTCTCGTGATGCTGGCTTGCCGTGTTTCCAATAGCAAAGCGCTGCCCGGCGAATGCTCATGATGAGGGTTGTGGCAAAAAGTCGGCCAGCTGATGCTCATGATGCTGTCTGGTCGTGGTTGGTTTCCCAAACGCTTCGCACATGATGCTCGTGATGCTGGCTCGCTTTGTTTTCACATCCGAACGATTGCCAGCTGATGCTCATGATGCTCGTGGATACGTGCAAAAAGTTGTCCCGTTGACGCCCACGATGCTGGGATTTGGTTTCAATGACCCAATGCTGTCCATTTGGTTCTCATGATGCCGGCTTGCCGTGTTTCCAATAGCAAAACGCGGCACGGCGAACGCTCATGATGCGCGCTGCGCCAAAAAGCCACCCAACTGATGCTCATGATGCTCGTGGTCACTTGCCATTCACGTCCACGGTGTTAGCATTTGGGGTCAATGACCCAATGCCTTCAATTTGGTTCTCGTGATGCTGGCTTGGCTGTACCAAGAAGCCGCCCAGCTGATGCTCATGATGCTGGCCGGTCGTGTTTGGATTCCCAAGCGCTTCGCACATGATGCTCGTGATGCTGGCCCGTTTGTGTTTTCACGTCCAAACGATTCCCAGCTGATGCTCATGATGCTCGTGGTCAGTTGCCAAGGTTTTCTGTTAACGTCCGCAGTGTTGGCATTTTGTGTGAATGACAACGCCTCATGATGCTGGCTTGCCGTGTTTCCACTAGCAAAGCGCGGCCGGCGAATGCTCATGATACGGGATGCGATAAAAAGGCCCCCCAGCTGATGCTCATGATGCTGGCCGGTCGTGTTTGGTTTCCCAAACGCTTTGCACATGATGCTCGTGATGCGAGTGGTCACGTGCAAAAGTTGTCCTGTTGACGCCCACGATGCTGGCATTTGGTTTCAATGACCTTATGCCGTCGATTTTGTTGTCATGATGCTGGCTTGCCGTGTTTCCGATAGCAAAGCACTGCCCGGCGAATGCTCATGATGCGGGCTGCGGCAAAAAGTCGGCCAGCTGATGCTCGTGATGCTGGCCGGTCGTGTTTGGATCCCCAAACGCTTCGCTAATGATTGTCGTGATGCTGGCCGGTTTGTGTTTTCACGTCCAAACAATTCCCAGCTGATGCTCATGATGCTCGTGGACACTTGCTGTTGACGTCCACGGTGTTGGCATTTTGCCTCCATGACCCAATGCCTCCGATTTGGTTCTGTTGATGCTGGCTTACCGTGCTTCCAATAGCAAAGCGCTGCCCTGCGAATGCCCATATTGCATGCTGCGCCAAGAAGCCGCCCAGCTTATGCTCATGATGCTGGCCAGTCGTGTTTGGATTCCCAGACGCTTCGCAGAGGATACTGGTAGTGTTGGCCCGCTTGCTTTTCACATCCAAACGAATCCCAGCTGATGCTCATGATGCTTGTGGTCACTTGCTGTTGACACCCACGGTGTTGCATTTTGTCTCCATGACCCAACGCCTTCCATTTGCTTCTCATGATGCTGGCTTGCGCGGCGAACGCCCACGACGCACGCCGCGCCAAACAGCCGCCCAGCTGATGCTCATGATGCTGGTTGGTTGGATTGCAATCCCAAGTGCCTTGCACGTGATGCTTGTGATGACGCCCCGAACGCCTTGACATTCAAACGATTTCCAGCTGATGCTCGCCCGATGTGCTTTGAAAGCCAACCACGATCCCTGTGATTGCAGACCCAAAGTGCTTTGCTCTTGTCTGACATGGTCACGTGCCCAGGTTTACCAGTTAATCTCAACAGGAAGTCCTCGGTGCGTGACCACGAGCATGATGAGCATCAGCTGGAAATCGGTCGAATGTGAAGGCATTCGGGCCATCATCACAAGCATCATGTGCAAAGCGTTTGGGATCGCAATCCAACCGGCCAGCATCGTGAGCATCAGCTGGGCGGCTCGAAGGCAGCCGGCAATGACATCTGTCGTTAGATAACAGTAAGGGTTTTTGATTTCACTCAGCCGCCATGGCTTGTGAAATTAATACCCAAACAACAACACGATAACACAACGTGAGCCCATTCAGTGGATGCCTCGGAGCAGTTCTCATCATTGCAGGAGTGCTGGGTCGCAATACCAGCAACGTTGGCACTACAAAACGAAGTCACGCAAAGACAACTAAGGCCACCCTCGCCCTCAATGGTGAGACTGGGAATTGGCGACAACCAAGCTGGGGAATCCAGGCCCTAAGCCCCAAACTGGAAATCCGCTAGTTTTAAAATTCAGTGCGCCAAAGACAGACCCTAAACAATAGGATCCCACCAGAAACATCGCCCCAAACCATCGCGCAAGACCTAATGTAAACACGCGTCCCTGCGAAACCGCACAACAAACTGCACACGACTCTTTCAAACTATTCTCAAACCCTTTCACCCATGTAAGGTTCGTATGAACCCAAGAAGACCCGGAATTTAAGAACCCGCAACATGTATCTAAACACTTAGCCCCTAATTCTGAATCTCTGAATCCCCAAGACAGTGGTCCCACTGCCTGGTGCTCCATCGAAGGGGCGTGCGCGCCACACCCCATTTTGCCTCTCAACCCGTCGATGCTATCATTGCTTTTCGTCTTGAAAAAGTTTTAGTGTTAGGGTGTTTTTTGGGCTCCCGTTTTAGGGAAAAGTCTTTTTTTGCTAAACTGGGTCTTTACAAGGCACGACGAGGCTCTACACAGGGGTCGATGAAGGCTTCGGAGGGTTCATCGGGGGGCCCTACAGGCGTAAGAGTTTCGAAAAGGTTTCTAGGGCATTTGGGGTTTAGGGTATGTGTGGGTGCCCAGAGCATAAGACCGGGGGTTAATTGTTCAAGGTTTCAGCTCTGCAATATAGAGCTCGAATAATTAGAATAGAGTTTGGGATACTTCGTAGTGCAAGAAACAAGGGCTGTAAGGGACCAAGATCTCTCATAATTCATGTTTCTACGTTAGATTCTGGCTTCCGGAACTGCGCATCTCAAGGTTCTCTCCAACACAGCTGCATGAGGGTAATTTTGGGGCCTCACGAAGTACCAATACTATTGTGGGGGCTCCTTAATATACTTATAGTATATTGGGCCCCAAAACCCTGTTCTAATTATGAAGGCCCCCGTTTTACCATTCCAATGTCCCAAACCCATCATGTCGAGATCGTCAGCTCAAGGTAATACGGTGCCTTAATAGCTAGCATGGGCAAATAACAACCTAGCTATAAATGTACTGCAGAGCCTTCGTAATTAGAATCGGGCTTTGAGGCATATTGCACGAACTAGACTTACGATACGGAATGCGAAGGAAGAGTATTGTATTGCTCATTTATCACGCGTCTATGCTGGCCTTGAAGCTCACGCAAAGCCCCACCTGCACACCAACAGCCGAGGTGCAAATCAAGAGCGGCCACTCGCTTCTCGTAGTGCGGCGTGGCACCGGCCTCTCCGCCGCTCCCTAAACCCTAAACTTAACTCAAGTGCCTTATTCCCCAGGTCAAAGAGCTTATGAGCCTCAAAGCTTGAACTCCAAACCTCGGTCACAACCCAACAGCCAGGCTCCTCCACGCCTCCGTCTCTAAATCTCTCTCGACGTTAGGCATCGTAATCTCATGGCTCAGGAACAATCTGGTATCTGCTTCATCTTCAACCCCATATTATGTGCAATGCTGCCTCCTCGATCAGAGTTTTCAGCGCGTCGTTGACGCCACCCGCCGCCCCGACCAAGTGGTGCCAGTCGCCTCGGCAGAATGCGAGAAATCTCCGAAGCCACTTGGGGCAGGAACCCACAGCTAAACTCTAAAGCCCTACCATAGGGAACCCTTACACAAGTTGTAACTATAGCCCTGTATAGAACAGAAGCCCTGGCAGCCGCAAGCCTCGAATCTTGTTTTGACCTTCATAGAAGCCGTTGATGCATCCAAGCCCCCAAAACCTCTTAGAAACCCATCTCCAGCCCTCCTACGCCCCAAGCCAATAACCTTCAATCCTCAACCCAAAACCCCCAAAGCCCGAAGCCCTAGAGCTTAGGCCTTTCTTTGTCGAACTCCCCGACAGGGCCAGTCACGAGGCCGCTCGGGGGTCCCGGAGAGGTCGGCTGCGGTGACCTCCACGCCACAGGCTTTGAACTTGAAAACAAGGTTTTGGGGTGTTTCGGGTTTGGGCTTTACGGAGTACTAACTCAACGCTTTAGGGTTTGCGGGTTTGGCGTCTGTTGTACTCTAACATGTCAGGAGCAGCGTTCTGGGCATTTTGTGCTATAGTTGCACTACGCTTTTGGGGCGTACTCTGCTACAGTATACTAATTTTCATGCGAACCCGGCTGACCTGCTGGGTTTGGGGGTGTATGGGTTTAAGGTGTAGGACCTCAAAGTGAGTGTTGGCTTTTTAGGGTTGAGGGTCTTTGAGTTTCAGTGAGTTTCAGGACTTTGGGGCTTGGGGGTTTGGCCTTCAGGTTTAGGGTTTAGGTTGCTTCGGCACGGGGTCTAGGGTTTGGGTTTTATCAAGAGTTTACATTGCCTTTTCAAACGGTCTATTTAGGTTTCTATGGTGTTTCGGGGACACTGAAGGTGCTGTTTGGTCAGGAGGACTTAGAAGGGTTTTTTTGGGCTCAGGGCTTTGGGCTTAGAGTTGTGGATGGGGGGCTTCAGGTTCAGGGTGCTTCAGACCGAGTCTTCGCGACTGGGGCTCCGATTGCAAGGCTTGGGGGCTTTGCTTTACGGGCTTCGTGGGACTTACTTGGAGGTTCATGGATAGTTTTAAGTAGGAGAACTCTGGTTATAACCCATATTGAATTGAAGGACTTATAACCCCACTTACAAGTGCCCATGAACCTCCAAGTAGGGCTTTGTTAGTGACTCCAGCCGATGTGCGAACAGGAACTTTCTCGGGCCCCGATTGCTCTGAAGCCTCAAACATCTGTCGCCGCGGCTGTGGCGGTTTCGGTTGTTGTTGCTGTCGCTAGTCAGATTCGGGAGATTGCGCTGGAGATCTCAGTGTTCAGGGGGCTTCTAGACAGCGACGACCCGGTTGCTCGCGCGGGTGTGTCGCTTCGCGAGGCTGGCTGCCACGGCGGCACATTAAGACACCTCCAAAGCCCAACTCTGCGCTAAACACTAAACTCCAAAGCTCTCAAGCCCTGAAGTCTCAAAGCCTGTAACAACGCATAAGGGGAAATTCTCAAAGCCTCAAGCTCGAACTGCCCAGGCGAAACCCTAAGCCCTAATTCCTAGGCCTAAACCTTAAGCCCTGAACCTCAAACCCGAAACCCTAGGCCTAAACCTTAAGCCGTAAACCTCAAACCCGAAACCCTAGGCCTAAACCTTAAGCCCTAAACCTCAAACTCGAAACCCTGGGCCTAAACCTGAAGCCCTAAAACCTCAAGCTCGAAACCCGAAACCCAATTTCCAAGCTGCAGGGCCTTGGTACAAACGCCCTTGGACAGGAGGAGCTCCGACACTTGAGCGCTCGCAGTGTCAGTGGGATCCATGGAGATGTACCTGATAAACTTATTACATATATATATATATATACACACACGCAGGTATATACAATATCAGACGCACAATGTAGTATACATACTGTGTATATATATATACACACCATACACTCAACTTACTATATATGCTACATATACTGCATATTACATATATATATATATATATATATGTCCCTGAACATACATGTCATAATTCGCCTAATAAATGTGAAGACTCGGTGCTATCCATGCACATCTCGAAAGCTCCCGGCCCATAGCTGCCCTAGCCACTTTCTCTCTCGCGCTTGGTCTTCACTTGGGAGTTTCCGGAAATAGGGGACCCTAATATAGTACCCTAAATAGTAGGATCCTTATTATCAGGACCCCAAAATAAGGTACCACTGCTTTCGGAAACCCACACTTCTAGTGCGATCACTGTTCTATTGATATGCTGTGGGGGCTGACCCTGATCTGTCATCTGCTCTTTCCCTCAACCTGAGCCGAAACTCCGACCACCTTTGCTGACCGACCCTAAACTCTAAACTCACAAGCCTGCGGGTTTAGGGTTCAGGGTTTAGGGACCGACCCTAAACCCTAAACCCTAAAGCCCGAGGCACTGTGCCCCCATGTCCGCCCGGACGGTGCTTCCTTCGACCTCCTGGCGGTTCGTGCTCATCCGACCGCCTCCGGGATGCGCCAGAAGTTCAGAAAGCCCAAAGCGGGAGGACCCTAACCCTTATAGTACTAGTAGTAGTAATCGTCTAAACCCTAAACCTCGAGGCCTTGATCTTTGGAATAGGGTTTGGGCGTATATTGTTGTATACTTAGGCCCGTACATAGAAAATCCAAGGGGCCATGAGGGCTGAGAAGGCTTACGGAAGCTTTAGGAGGAGTTTGGAGAAGGCTTTGAAAGCTTCACGCCCAAGTGTGCCTCTGGAAATTCAAAGTCTCTTCTTTTTTCAACTGCAATGGGCCCCTTCTGCTGCACTCACGACCCTGCCTTGTGCAAGGCTTGCACACAAGACGCCAAGTGAAATCACCCGTTCAAAGTCTCTTCAGCGTGCCTAGAACAATCAAGCATCTGTGCGGAAAGTGCAACGGGAAGACCCACATGGGTGGTTGTCAAAATTATGACCCCTTTTTGGCTCCCTAATATAATAGGGCACCTAATAGTTAGGGTACCCAAATAGGGACCCGAATGTAGAGAACGACCCACAGGAGAACTGTGCCTGGCCCGCGAGCTTTCTCCCACACCTTCAGACAGCACGATGGGACGCTCTTTGTTGTTGACCCGGGTTTAGGGGTTTACGGGTTTAGGGTGCGGCTTCAGGTGCGGGGACAGTTTCGCTCAACGTGCAGATGACATGAGACTGGCATCCCGGGTCTAGCATTCGATACCGTGTGCCTAGGATGGAAATAGCAAGCACTAGCAAGCGTTCGGCAAAAGCCGAGCTTCAACCACAGTCAGATGCCGGCCACTACGAGTACCTGTTTCAGGATGGCCTGTCCAGCACGCTCGCGGTTACTTCGTGTCCTCCACGAGTTCTACTGTTGGGAAGCAACTGTACTTCCAAGACTGACGAAGGGGAACGTCCATTGTGTTTTTGGGGGCGTTTGCAAGGGCCTCTGTCCGTCGCTGTTGGTGAAATCCTAAACCCTAAACCGCGTCTGCCCGGAAGGAAGCCGTTTAAGAACCCAGGTAACGGAGCCCTCAACAGAATCCCGAAAGAAGCCCTTGAAGGACCCACCAAAGGAACCCTTGAAGGAACCCTTCAAAGCAACTCTGACGGAACCCTTCAAGGCACCCTTGAAGGAACTCGTGGGCCTCTAACTTCGCTTCCACCCCGAGCTGCCGTAGCCGGAAAGCCGCTGCAGACCTTGAGAGGGCTTAAAGGGTTTAGGGTTTAAGGGTTTAAGGGACTAAGGGTTTAACGGTTTAGGGTTTAAGGGTTTAAAAAGGGGGGGAGATTCGATCGGAAAGTAAGGGCTCACAACCCTGACTCCTAAGTCCGCCTTGGGCGAAGCATGTCGAGGGGCCCCGTGGCACCGGCTCCCACGATGAGCACGCGGTGCATCGCGCTAGAAAGTCTCGGACCCTCGGCCCGAAGACGCGTCGACCTCCCCAGAGAGCCCAATATTTACCCCTTAATTAAGGCGTATACCTTAAATCATATAAAGGATCCTACTTTTATAACTAATTACGTAGGCGTTCACGGGGGTTGTAGGGTTGGGGCTTGGCTTCTTGGGACCAGGTAAAAAGAGTCGAACGAATATCCTTCAGCTAAATGCTGTGAGGATGTGGGCTTGACGAGCTCTACCTATAGTCTCCATTGTGGTTCCTTTCTGGGGTTACTTTTTAGGATCCTCAGTATCAAATTGGCTAAACCAAAAACGGAACTACAATGGAGACCATAGGTAGTCAACAGTGTCAAGGGTGCAATTTGACATCGACATATGCAGCCACACGTCCCAGTCGGTGCATAGGGCTGTTCCTACATCTCGAAGCTCGATACCCAGAGAGCCCAATACCCCTTAGCTAAGGAATATCCTTAAACTATAAGAGGGCGCATACTATGATTTAAGGTATATTCCTTAATTATTATAGTAGGATCCTTAATATCATTTAAGGTATACTCCTTAATTAAGGGGTACTGTGCTCTCTGGGGTCAGCCCTCAGCCCTGCCCAAACCAAGCCCACACCCCGAAACCCTGGAGCTCGGATCCTGCGCCGTTCTGGGACGCCCTATTCTCCCTAAGACTATGCCTTGAACAGTTGAACATTGCTTGAAACTATTACTACTATTATTATTATTACTAATATAGTTATTAATATTCTTATTATTGTTATTTTAATTACTATTATAAGAGCCTGGCGCAGAAGTTGAGAACCCCGAAAGCCCCGCCTGCGCAGGGGACGTGGGGTGCGCTCCAATAGGCCAAGGGCAGGGCGGTACCCGGCGTGCCCGACCAGCATGTAGCGGCCCAGGATGGGGCTCGGGGCTTTGGGTCTGCTAGGGAGTGTGGCTAGTTTTGGTAAGTAGCTATTTTGGGCTGTGGGCTTGCAGGATTCGAGGGGTAATTCCGGGTAGTTGACTCCTGGGCTTCAAAGATTCAGGGTTGACGGTAGGCTAGATGATTGAGATTTGAGTCGAGCTTTTTTGGGTTAGGGCTTCAGGCCAACAATGGCTGCGTGTTGGTCCTTCATGTCCGCGTCTGAAGCTGAAGCTCTGTCAGCTCAGAGTTCATCCCTCTGGTCCAGGAGCATTGCAGCCCAAACCGACAATCATGTGACTAAGAAATCTAAGGTTCACCGTTCAGAGTTAGACCTTAAACACTACAGTAGAAGCCAGAAAGTTGGAATATCATTATCGTAACCCCTTTAAGGCAAATTATAGGGGATCCTACCATTAATCCATATTCCAACTTTCTGGAGTTCCCTTTAAACCAGGCAAGCTCAGAGTTAGACCCCAGACATCAAACCTTCAGAGTTCAAGGTACTTGGAGGGTCGGGGGACTTAGTAACTGGTTATTTTAAGGACTTATAAGTACCATAACCCTAATTAGGGTCCCTTTTAGGGTACTTATAAGTCTACTTACTATCTACTTACTAAGTCCCCCGACCCTCCAAGTAGGTTTTATGTCGGACAGAATTGGGCAGATCTTTTCATATCAGCCTCCGAGTTATGTGGGAGTTTCCGAAAATCGGGGGTACCTTATTTTGGGGTCCTTATAATAAGGATCCTACTGTTTACGGATATTAGGGTCCCCTACTTTCGGAAACTCCCACATGTCCGCTGGCGCCTGCATCCGCCTCTTTCTTCTTCTTCTCCTTCTCCTTCACTCCGGGGATTTCATGACCTGCGCAGCCGGCTTCAGATTGCTGCACACAGCCCCTCCCCCAACGTAAGCTTCACAACCCGTTCTCAACCCTCAACCCTGAACACCCAATCCCTACACCCTAAACCCTCCACTGTCAACCCTGAATCCCAAGAGCCCTAAAACCCTAATCCCGTAAACCCTAAAACCCTCAACCCCAAGCCAAAAGCTCCAAAGCCCTAATCCCTAAAACCCTTATCCCCTAAACCCGAAAACCCTCAACCCTAAAACCCCAAAAGCCCCGAAGCCCTAAAACCCATAAAGCCAGAAGCCGTATAAGCCCTAAAACCCCAAAAGCCCTAAACCCCACCCCTCGTCCCAATCGCAGAGCCTCCGAAGCCGCAAAGGGCACCCGGGCGCAGAAAGTCTACAGCTCCTCCGTCCGGGCCGGCGCAGGCCTTTGGGGGTTTGGGGATTAGGGGTTGAGGGGTTCTGGAGGTTTAGGGTTTAGGGGTTTAGGGGTTCAGGGACGGTTTGGGGCTTTAAGCTTGGTTCTGGGGTTTTGGGGTTTTGGGGGTAGGAGTTAGTTGCAAGAAGGGTTATAAGTATATAGCATAACGATAGTTTTCACACGCATTGCACATATTACAGGACGTATAATCCCAGTTATGACTACCCATGAAACTGCAAGTAGGGTGCTAGGTGTTGTGTAGGTTGTAATTCCTCAAATGCTGATAGGTCCGAAAATGGGTTTCGGTAGTGTGAGCAGATAATCCTGGTAAGTATTGGGGCCGCCGTGCCGACGTCTCATGCGAGTTGTTGCCGTTACTTTGGCCTCGAAGGCGGTGCCCCAGTGCTCAGAAGTACGACTTGTTGCCGTGCGTGGGCATATGCACGGGCACCCGATGTTGGCTGCAATTTCTATCAAGATGTGTGCCGGGAAGCGTGAAAATCTCTGGACACATATGGTCTTGGAGTTTATTTCGCATTGACTGTTGTCGGGGCCTGCAGCTGTGAGAGATCGATGTGTGCTCGGCGTTTTGTTTGCTGACCCGACCGCTCCACCGAAACTGTGTAACTTCCGAAGATGCAGGCCGCCAGATGGGTAGTTCTCTTGATTAGCGTCCTTTTTAGGGCACCATACTTGGTGATCTAAGAAGGGACCCTAATTTAGAGAACAACCCGCATCCAAGCTGCAGTGAGATTCATGAGGTTCGATTCAAGCCTCAACCGCACTCATTCCGGTTGATAACGAAATCGGTCAGATTTAGTATTTGGGCTGTCGGGTGCAGCCACAATTTCAAAACATGCTCCGGGGGTGTAGGGACGCGCTTGGATTTCCCATGATTGGGTTTACAGCGCCTAAGTTCACTGGCTCAGGGCTCTGGGCTAAGCTGTAACATCGGATTCAAAGAGCCGCATTCCATTTCAACTGTGACAGTCAGTTTACCTATGCTTTTCCAATCAGTGGACAATTCTCGGGTTCCAGGGTCCAAAGAGCCCAGATGCACAACTCTCAGGAATCAAAACTCAACAGCCTATAGCGGAGATTCAGGCTCCCCCGCGTCGCCTGGAGGCGCTGCTCCACGTCAGGATCCAAGCCCAGGGGTAGCAACACGCGAAGCCTTGGTGTGCAAGCGAACGGGTGCTGAGGTGTGGGATGCATTTACAACGGTTGTGCCCATACGAAGCATGATGGACACATGTAGGATAAGCTTAGATTCTACGCGAAACTGGCAGCGCCGATAGATCTCCGTCTCCGTCGTTCGCATTGTATCCTATTTTATGTTCGAAGTGTAATGAAACAGTTGAATTCATCCCCACCTTTCGCGGGCTCCTCTTTTGGACCGCTCCTTCGTGCGCAGGTTTGCTGCAAGCGGCTTCGCCCTGGATTCGTTTGACGGGTATCAGCCCTTGTTTCCGTAACGTTTTGCGGGAAACGCACGCTTCAAACCAGAAGCCCTGCAACTCGACCAGGAGACTGACCAAGGCTTAGGGTGTAGTGTTGAATGGATTGATTAAACTATTTTCAGGATAACTTTGAAGCTGTGGGTGGCATGTTGTTAGTGCCGCCGGGCAACTCGAGTTTTTAGAAACAGAAAAATCGTAAGGTCGTCAGCTAGCAGGGAACGCCCATGGAGAATTGCATATCCACAACATGAAAGAGCCTGTTGGGTTGAAGGAGCTGCAACCCGAAACGCACATACTTACCATGGTCAGAACCCGAATCCTACATCAGAAAAGCTAAAACTCTAAACCCTAGGCCCAAGCCATGCCCGAGATGCTATCGACTGATGAGGCCCCTGCTGCCCGACGTTATTCTTGCCGACGATCACGTCAAGAGTGGCCACCTCTTTTAAGTCTCAAGGAGTCAACTGATGCATTCAGGTCCGATGTGGGGTCTGTGGTTTGGGCCCATCTAAGTTACATTGGGCTTGCAATCCATTCCTCGTCTTTCTGGGCAACAGGATTGACTGCATACTTCAAGCCGCTGTCCACTTCTCAAGCAGATTGCCAAACAGGCCCCTAAACCCTTTCCTTCAGGTCTCATACCTTCCCGCTCGCCGCAACGACCCACAGAACCGTGATGCTTTGGGGATTCGCACAGCCTACAAATACAGCACCTAAACGGGATCGAATCGTATCTGTATCTATGTATGTATATATATATATATATATATACAACATATATATATATATATATATATATATATGCACACATGTATACAAATCTGTTTATCTGTTTGCGTATCTTTCTATCTACCTGTCTCTGTAAATATTGTATTCCCATATATCTAGCCCTCCTTCAAGATTTTACAGGTACATATGTATGTATGTATGTATGTATAAATATTGATGTATGTATGTACATATATATATATATCTAAGAATATGAAAGTGTGTGTATATATGTGTTTCTTTAACATTAAACCAGTGTATACAAACACCTCGTACATATTAAGCTTTTTTAACTACACCAGAGGAGTGCGGCGTACTGTCAGAGACCAACGTGCTCTTCAAGATGCCGGAAACCCTTTTAGGCAGACCCCTAGCCCCGAAGCTATGAAGGCCTTAAGCCCTAGATCTAAAGCTCTTGAACCCTAAAGCCCTAAATTCCAAATCCGAAAACCCTAAAGCCAAAAACCCTTCATCCAGAACACTCAACTCTCAAGCCCAAGCCCCCAAACCCAAGGCTTCCAAACCATAGAATTCTTTTTATAGTAACCCTGCTTAAGGGGACCTTGAATCCTTGAAGTCACCCTTATCGTAGCCTTATAGTAACTCTTATAGTCACCCTTGTACTAACCCCGATTGGAGGGACCTTATTCTATCCATTTCAACCCCGACATCTCTGAGGCTCTGGCGACAGCCTTGGGGGCTGGGCCGCCGCCTGCTCAAAGTGTTCAAGTAACGAGCCTTGTTCATCTGTTTCGTGGGTTAACGGCTTTAGAGGGATTTTTCGGCTTTTTGACGTGGCAAAGAGATTTAAACATGAATTTTGGCTTATCAGAGTGTTGTAAGGACTTCATGAGGGTTTGATATCCGAGCCTCAATGATAGAATAAGGGTTTCTGGAATATTTGGGACTACCATAAAGGGATATGGCGATTGCTAGATCGTCGGACCTCTGGATGTCTGGTAAGTTTACGGTTGAGGGCTTCGAGGGCTTACGGGTTTAGTCGCGAAAGGATTCAAAGCTTCAGGTTGTAGGGCTGTGGGGGCACAGGGCCTCGCACAACGTTGCAAAGAATCAAACTAACAAATTTTATGGGTCACAATAAGAACAACTCTGAACATACGAATAACAAGCAGCAAAAGCAAGATTCTTGAGCCAAGCCTCGGCTGTACACCATTAAAATGACAAGCACCGAATGGAACACCGTCAGGAAGCTACCAGCTTCCTCTAAAGAGCCCCTGCGCCACTTGCTACAGTCTAGATGAGGGTGCGCTTCAGTGCGTCTCTTTAAAGCAAGAGCTGGTCAGAATACAGGCCCCGACCTGAACCCTAAATGCCCTAAACCCCAAGCGCTCTGTCTAGATAAGAAGGTCATCCTCGCCTGCATCGGTGGGGACACTCGTCTCCTGTCATCTATCGGGCTTGAACCGTAAACCCAAATCCCAAGCCGCCCTTGATCCTGAAGGCGTTATTGCGGGGCAGACTTTGGGGCTTAGCTAGAATGTGAGTCTTCGACAGTTGGAACTTTCTCGGGTGTGGGCATTCCTTGCAGGCTTTCACAGGGTTCTACCTGACCTTGGATGCGTTTCTGGACTTGTTTTTCTGCTTTTCAGGGCTTCGTCGGGGCGTTAGGCTCGGTAGACAGTCTCAGGAAACCGAACTGTAGCTTGCAAGCCTTTGCCATTAACTGGAAGTGGTGCATTCTCTGTATACTTGAAGCCAAAGTCTACAGCCCTTGGCTACATATTCTACATTCTAAACACTTTATATTCCAAATCATCTATATATATATATATATGTGTATGTACATGTGTATATATAAACATCTATATATAGATATATATTATATATGTGTGTGTGTGTGTGTTGTATTACATTGTATTAAATCAGGGGTTTCCCGAGCCGTTCCGCCTCAGCTCCCAGACCACGCACCGAGGCAGCACCCTAAACTGAAGCAGAACCCAAGCTGAGGCAGCATGCATATGGCATCTAGCACGTTTCTTCCCAAAGCAAAAACCCTTTCCAACTAAACCCATCAAATGGTAACTGCGTGCCACCTCAAGTATCGTTCCACCTGCACTTCTGCGTGCTGCTTCAGCCGGCGAACTGAAGCAGCACCCGAAATTGAGGCAGCACCCAACTCGAGGCAGAACGGCTAGGGAATCCCTGGATTAAGGTATAGTAGGTAGAGTGTATGATGTTATACATTGTGGACTATGCCATATACTGCATATGTTTGATATACGATGTCATATTGGCAGGGTTATATTACATTATACTAACTATATTACAGTGTATTACATGACATTATATTACATTAACTAAAACCCGGGAGTTCCCACCCCACTTGTGCATCAAGACCACCGAAATCCTTGAACCTCTTTGCCAGTTTAAGCGCCCCAATTCGAAATCCAGCGAAACAGACCAAACGCAAGCTTCTTCAAATCAGGATTTCCTGTTTTCTAACCTAAACCCTAAACCCAAACCTATTCCTTCAATCTAAACCCCCAGCCCTGAACGCAACAGAAACACACCTGTTGCCCCCACCCGAAAGCTTGGGACCGACCACCTCTGCCGTGACCTTCTAGGGTCCTGACCTCCTCTTTTGTTGCTGCCGGCTCCGCAGGCACTGCCTGGTTTTAGGGCTTGAAGGATGGCTTGGGGTTCACGGCTTTGGGCTTTAGGGTTTCAGGGTTCCGGGTTGTCGTAGGCAGGGGTTTCTAAGGGTTCATCTCTGCCCCAGCCCCATCGCCTCTTCACCGACCCAGGACTCTACACCACGGCCAAGATGTCTAGCAAAACTGCACGAGATGCCGAACTTATATGGTATTCATGCTTCAATACGAAGAAGCACCTCTCAGGAGAACAAGGCAGCACCTCCGGTTGGGGGCCTCAAAAGGTGGGATGAAGGTAGGTAGAATAAGGACTTTCGTTTTGGGGTTCACCCACCTACCTTCATCCCAGCCTTGGAGCCCTCTGACCCGGGCGCATAGAGAATGATTTTGTCATGAGGTTTCGGGCTCTAAGTTGAGTTCGAAAGGCAATCCTGGAGGCACTGCCCATCTGTTGTGTCGAATCATTGGTTTGGTGGTATTTGGTTTGTTTAGGGTTTGGGGCCAGGGGTTCAGGGGAGGATTTGGGGTAGGACCTGCTGAGCCCCTTCACCTCTCCCACAGCTCAAGCCCTGACAGTAAAGTCCTTGCCAGCAATTAATGCAAGAATAAACTATGACAACAGGCCAACACCAGTAAAGGTGATCGTGATAGTCCTTCTAACCTTGCTTGATCCCGGACTTCGGCGCCCAATCCTCAACGCGGACACTCCACGCCCAAAGCCTTCCAGGCATTCTGCTTCCCTGCACGGAAACAACAAGAAAGGCCTCAGCTTCGGCAGCAGGCGCCTCTTCCTGAAAGGATCTGGGTTCAGGGTTTAGGGTCAGCTTACGGTTAA
This sequence comes from Symbiodinium sp. CCMP2592, assembly GCA_905221615.1. Taxonomy (NCBI): domain Eukaryota; class Dinophyceae; order Suessiales; family Symbiodiniaceae; genus Symbiodinium; species Symbiodinium sp. CCMP2592. The sequence goes on from CAJNDT010000691.1 coordinate 45,697, forward strand.
TGTTTTTGATGACATGGCTTAGGTGTAGCCTTTTCGTTGGCGATGCACGTGCCAGCATGTGCACGTTCGTTCCTACGCCCAAACAAGATGCTCGAATCATAGGGACCCTTAATGGCGTAGGGGGGAGGGGGTTAGGGGACTATACTTCCTTAAATAGGCCTGACTAGGTCCTTATTATGGGCATGAAAGCCCCCAGGGCTACGCTACTTCTCACAAGGCAAGTGAGGAGTGAAGTCGTGGTGCAGCCCCTGCTTTGGAAGACAGGGCAACTGTCAAAACAACAACAACAGCTCTGGCTTCCAATGTGCAAGATTACTTGGACGTTCACGGTTAGTTACAAGTCAAATTGTAAGTAGGACAACTATACCTAGAGGGTCATACCCTACCCCTTTTTTAGGGTTCCTAATTTTATGGTTAGGATCTCCTATATAGAAAAGTAGGTACCTTAGAAAAGGGGTAGGGTATGAGCCAATAGGTAGTTGTAATCCATATTAAGGGACTTATAGTCCCCACTCATAACTACTCCAAGTAGGTACTTTCTTCCACAAGGCCTGTCCGTTAAACCTGAGGGCATAGAGATGGCAGAACTCGCGGGCTCCCTGAGTTAGCACTTGTGCTTCACCCTGTAAGGGCCCCCCAAAAAGCACGTAAGCAAAAAGTAAGATAAGGATTTCCTACATTAAACCCCCTTATCATGAAGCCCAACAAGGTAGGGATATCCCTATAAAATGCTTATCCTTATGTGCTTTTTGGGGTCCCTAACCCTAGGCACCCGGATCTGCCAGATCCGGCAGGGAACGGTTGCGGGCAGCAATATACTTTCATAATATCCATTGCAACCATTAGCTTCGGCCTAACACCATTATTACACCAGCGTGTAGTGTTCTTCTTCTTCCTCCTAGTCTCATTCTTCTTATGCTTGATCGTGTTCTTGTTCTGCTACTTCATCTGAATTTCATCATTATTGCTATTGTTGTGATTATGACTATGTTCATGATTCTGACTACTCAGACCCTTGCTCATGTATGCACCACTGCCACCTCATCCTTCGAACAACAAGAAGCCCAACTTCCAAGCGTGACAACCCTGAAGCCCTGAACCCTAAACCCAACACCACCCAAGACGAGGGCCATATGGGAGTTTCCGAAAATAGGGGACCCCATTATAGTACCTTAAATAGTAGGATCCTTATTATAAGGACCCCAAATAAGGTATTCCTAATTTTCGGAAACTCCCATCTTGAACTAGAGCGCAGGTTCGGGGTCGAGAGGGATGGACTATAAGGGAACACTGGCACTAAGTACCGACCCCATAGTAAGCCGCCCTCAACCACTACGCCTCATCCACCACCCCTGCAATCCCGTGGCACCGTGGCTTCTGCGGCCGGCTCCGTTGTAGCAGGAGCCTAAAAGTGTTCGGGCATTTGGCAGGCTGGTGTTTCGAGTTTCTATGTCTAGGCGCTTGGGACTATGGGGATTTAGAGTTTGCGGTTTAGGGTGGGGTGCGTTGGGTCTTGGGGCTTAGGTGTTCAGGACAAGAGGTTGCCTAGCATTGGTATTGTTATCATTGGTCTGTTTGCCATTCACGATTGATGCTCCGGTTATGGTTTGAGCTTGAGCAGGTTTTCAAGTTTAGGGAGAAGTAGGTGTGAGTTCGGTCACGAATTTGCCAACATCGCAATAAAGAAACCAAACCCAAAGCATGAATTGGTATCATTACTACTGTTACGGTTAATAGTACTTTTTATTTGTTGTTACTAAGATTCTTTGCGTAAGTGCATGCTTGAAGCACTGAGCTCCAGCCAGGCCAAGACTTAAGGCCAGAAACCCGAAACCACAAAAGGCTAGGCCAAAGTCCTTGAAGGCTTCTATAGTACCGTCCTTTACGAGGGTCCTTTAAGGGGGGGTGCCGTAGTAGGGTTCTAGCGGCTTACCCCGTGCGCAAAAGGCCTGTTTGTGATCCGGTACATCTCTATCAAACGCCTGCTTACCCTTACTGAGGCTCGTCGACGTCGTTGTCGCAGCAGCAGCTGCAGTAAGACCGCCACGATTCTTTATTCCTGTACTTATGATCAGACACTCACAGAAGACTAAGCCACTACCAGCTACACTATCAGTACATCAACATCAAGTCACATAAGAAAAGCACACCTGGAGCCCCTCCGAACCTCGCCTCTGGAGCGGCAGCTGCTGGTTCCTCCTGTTTCAAGGAGCTCTGTGTAATATTCGTTACTAACAAAACACTATTCACAATTATTGCGTGGGGGATTGATCTCGACTTGGTTGCTGCTCTCCCCACCAGAGCTGTAATGAATGTAGGTGTGGCTGGCTAGCACTCTCCACAGACTGGACCCTGTCTCTCCCTCTTACTTCCACACGTGCATCCTATGCAGGCAGAACCGGCGGCCGTTCCTTTTGCACTCACTGCCGGCGGCGGTTCGTCTGTGCAACGGGATAGCTCTGATTGCTCAGGATAGAAGACACATATAGCACTTAGCTATGGGCATTGACTTGAGCCAAACGTTGCGTTGGCGGTCACATAGAAAGGTAAAGATGAGGGATGCGTAGCATGCCCCCTAGAGTCGAGGGACGCGTAGCGTGCCCCCTTCTCTTGCACTTTACACGGTCTTGCTCACAGCTCTTATAGTGACACCTTAGAACTTGACAAGGCATCGCAGTCCGTTCGCACCCCCCATGAGTTGCGTCTCCGACGCTGCTCACCCGGAAGATGGCACGATAGGACAACAGAAAATGTTCCGCCGCAACGTTGACATTGAAAATCAGAGCTTTGCATCCCAATTAGAAACGTTGTGACACTCATCTACGTCAGTAACGATCCCCTGAAATGGCAAACGAATCAGGCGTCACCGAAGAAAGAAGCATTCGCGATGGCATTCCATGGGCGGAGCTCAGAGGTCACGAACTGATAGGCGAGGAAGACCAAGCGTTGATTCATCTCCATCTTCGCGTGGTCGCAGGATCGCGGTCCCAGGGCCGGAGGTTTTCCTCTGGATACTGTTCCCGATGCTTTCCCTTGTCCTTGCCTTTGTTTCGGCCTTTGCCGGCGGTGTAGTCGTAGTAGGAGTTGGAGTTCCAGCCTCCATGTTGCTCACCTCCGGTTCTCCCACGCCCTTTTGAAGGTCCCTTGGATGAAGAAGCGCTTTCACGTTCCTCCGTAGTGACAGGCGTGTCCAGGATGGATGTACCACCTGGAGGAAGATAGTCAGCGGCCGAAATGTGGTGTAGGGCTTCAGTACGCTTGGTCGTCGGGTTTTGCTGTCTCTCAGCCTTGGATCTGTTCAATCTGTCCATGAAATGCGCAGGCATTTGCACACTGTGGTCCACCAGCAAGCCGATGGTCTGGACTGAATGATCAGAATGAGTCAGCAGGATACCGACGGGGTCGATGTACAAGAAGTCCACCGGTCCAGTTGGCGTTGGTCGTAGCACTGAGAATTGTTGGTGTCCTGTCACCATTGGAATCACCTCGCACAGGACGTTCAGGCAACAAAAGTGCATAGCCTTCACATCTTCATCCCTGTTGCTCTTCAAGTAAGTAGTAGGGTTGAAGTTGTCCCTGCCAATTCCCATCATGTTGCTCCCCGTGTAAGTAAAGAAAGCATCTGGTTCGTCCGGAAGCGCTTCAAGGTGTAAGTCCCGTTGGGATCATACTGCTTGAGGTTCTCAGGCTCCTTGGCAAAGCGAATGATCTCCTCATCAGTCACATCCTTGCTCACACCCGTTTCCCTATCCACTGCCGCCAAAGATCCCCACTTTCCAAGCACATCGTAGCGTTGGCCAAGTGCGAAACTTTCCCTCATCTGAAACAACGGCATAGTCGCCCACTTTGCGAATCCTGACCAAGCCTTGTAGATGGATCTGCATACCACGTATGCCATGTACGAAAGAGCGGTCATGTTCGCGTCAATGCAATGGGCATTTCGCTTTCCAGAATAGTAGGATGGCTGCATGGCGGTACGTGCAAGTTGTAGCTCAGGATCGATGTTCAAAGACTGGCCGGTAACGAAGACGGGACGACGTTCCTGTGCAATTGCTTCCGGTACTGCGTCATCAAAGTCCTCTCCAGGCTCTATGTCCATTTCTTCATCAGGTTCCTGTTCTGGATCGTCTTCCGCGATGACAGATGGTTCTGGGATTTCTTCAGGTTCCGCAACGGTCTCTACCTCCATGGCTTCCTGCTCCTCTTCGGGCGCCTCAGTCACTGCGGCTGCTGCGGCTTCCATTGTCTGAGCAATGAAGTCACTGGGGATCTCCGTAGGAGTCTCCCGTTGTGGAGAACCTTGGTAATATCCGCTCGAAATGAACTGTGACCAGCAAGACGTGCATCGGGAGAAGCATGCTGGAACGATGTTGTAGCATGCTGGGCATACCCTCATTCTCCGTCCATCCTCGTCTCTGCGTAGGTCTTCGGGTCGCCAATTTTTGATGACAAACTTGATTCCTTTGTCCATGTAGTGATGCCGAACCGTGTTCTCCCTGTGGGACTCCAGGACAGTCGTGAGGTCTCGAATGATCTGCTCCTTGCTTGTGTCGTGGGGTCCAGGAGGCATCTCGCAAAGCAATTCCATGATCTTGCTTGGCGTTTGGTATCTCTCGAACTCAGGAAGCAACGGTGATGCATTGTAGTCCAACACCAGCTCTTTCTCCAACCGTTCATCGTAGATCTTTTCCACCAGAGCGAAAGAGTGTGTATCTCGATGATCCGGGACGCAAAACCATACCTCCTTGACGAAATGGAAAGGTATCGTTCGGCCAACGATCACGATGCCGCTGTCTGTGATACGTCCATCTTCTCGTGCAAGGTCCTGCGATGGGACATGAAGGACCGCCAGTGGCATGTGCTTGGCGTCTCGTCCATGTACTCTCATCTTGGTCGTTGCGTTCCGGTGATCGAACGGCGCAAACACCCCCCAATAGCTGTGGAGTCTGCCACCTTGGTTGCCTCGGAATTGGCGCCTATGGTCGAAGTCCCCGTGGGGTCCTCCGAACCAGGCATGATGCCTTGCGTGACAATGGAATCCAAGTTGCGGCATGCCGTAGCGTGGAACGCACCTCCAAGACGTTGCAAGAGGGTCATAGATGGAGATATTGCGAACCTGTTCTTGTCCAACTGAAGCAAGTTGTTCTGGGGAACTGAGTGCGCAGAGTGACCACTCGTAGCCCGAACTGCCCATGGCTTCACCCAGCCGTTGCATATGTTCAGGTACCTCTGGCCATGCCGGCAATGATCGTTGTTCTGGATCTCCGTGATCTGGTCCTGAACCGATACCAACCTGTTCGAACCTGCTGATCCAAGAACTTCCGTGCCGGGGTCCTTCACTCTCACACCCAGGAACTGCAACCGAATCTTGGCCTTGTTGCGTTTCGTGGCTGCAATCATGTTCCCTTGGAACAATAGCTGAAGTCTTTCATTGTACACTCTCTTCTTCTGTTGCTCATCGGTCCTTGAGACCGCTTCGGTGATGCGTCTGCTTTCATGGGTCCATAGTGGCTCATGCCTCACCAAGTCTTCGATCATCACCCACCCTCCTTCATCACATTTGATGACACTGTTGAATGCCACCTGGCACCTGTTGTCAAGCCATTCCGAGCCTGGGCGCCTGGCGATTCTGTGGCGCAAGTCAGATTGGATGCATGATAGCGCCCAATCCGCGTTCAGTCTGCGCTGACGGGTGATGTTGCGAAGGACAACTTCGTTCACGAGGTCCCACCGATTGTTGATGAAGCTTGCACCCTTGGTTGGGATCAGGTCGAGAATCCCGCATCGGATTGGCCTTCCGCCGCCGATGGATTCATAGCCTGCATTGGTGTAGCTATGAGTGTTTTCATCGTAAGCAAAGCTAGGACGGTCTCCTCGTTGAGGTAGGCGTCGGTCGCGATGGTCCGAAAGCTGCTCAATGAGGTCCACCACTCGCTGGCTATTCTCTGGTCCCGATTCCTGCAGTGGTACGCCACAAGCATCATGTAGGCCCCGACGGTTCTCCACATCCGTGCAGAGATTGTGTTTGTTCTCATAACGGATCAAGACCACATCACCCCGTACGGCTTCGCCTCCGCGTCGCGGTCGGGCTTTGGCCTTGGGTCGTCGGTCCGAGGATGCAACACTCACATGGTCTGTGGTGTCAACGTCCATTGGCTCAGCCTCTTGTGTAGGTACTCGACGTGGATATCGAAGAAGACTTTCCTTGATAATCTGGACGCCTCGAAGTACCAGATCCCGGGTTGCAGCATTTTCTGTGCAATTGGGCAGAGTGTGTAGATCACTGCCACAAGCGACACAGAACGTGATGCGGTCGCTTCCGACTGACATTTCGCCCTGAGCGAGTACGCCCACATAGTCCTGAAGCTGCGCGACAAATCCTTCACGAATTGCATGCCTGGGATCAGGGCCTTCTGCACCTTGTTCTTCTTCGGGTTGCGCATCCACATCTACATCCTGTGCAGGTATTGGTGGAGCAACTGAGAACCCTGGATCGTCCGTGACGTTGTCAGCGGCCTGTGTCTCGTCGGTTCTCGCAATCTCTACAGGGTAGATATCACCATCGACGATCACTGTGAAATCAATCACGAGGTCAGCGGACATGTTGTTGACGATCTCAGCGACTGCTTCATTCTTCTTGGGCGGTGTCCTTTTGCGCGGGGAGTCAACCGTGATCAGCTCGATAGCTTCGGCCGACGCGTAGCGGAAGAATGATCTTTCGATTCCCCTCGCGCACGCATTTGCTCCCTCAAGGCCACCCCAATTCGGAAAATGACTTGGGTGTCTCATTGCAATTGTAAGAAGCCCGAGCGCCAGCTCCACTGTGTCACCCAGGAGCTCTTCCTTGGGCAAGACTGACCCTCTGTAGCATTCTTGGCGCTCTTCCGGAGTCAAAAGCATCCTCATGAAACCAGCATAAGCGCAGTTCCCGGCATCGTAGTAGCAGATGTAGCATGTCTTGCCTTCGGAGTCGTACCCTCTGTCCCATGCCAACTGTTTGGCCTTTCCCCATGCCGCGTACTCGATGGCCTGACTGGCTGTGATTCGGAGACCACCGTAGTGAGAAACCGTCTTGCCAATGTCTTCATAGACCATCTCCGCACAGACTTTGAGGAACTCCTTGATGTCCACGCGAGGATCCACGAATTGAAGCCTCAGGTCATAAAGGTGCTTTGCGCAAGCCAAGGTGTACTTCTGGGACGTGATCAAGTCATTGAAGGAGCCGATTTGATGCTGCATCTTCAAGGCTGAAGTATGCGCGCACCCAATGCAGTGTCCAGGATACCCGTTTCCGGTCGGCTTGAAGAAGGCTTGTGCGTAGCACTCAGCCAACTTCATTGCTTCACATCCAGGGCAATAGAACGTTCTCCCTTTGACATAACCAGTGTTCAGGGTCGCATAGGTGTCGATCCTGAACCAGTAGTGCCTGTTGTCGTAGTAAGCTTCGGGAACGGTCATGGCGATGTCAAAGTCCTGCCAGGTGACTGTGGACGATTCAGCGACCGTGTCACCCTGGGCACCCGACCTGATCTGTTGCTGCTGTTCTCCCGTAAACCATGTCTGCGATATCTTGGTGGACGTCTTGACTTCACTCTTGTCCTCCCAAATCTCGACAAGCGACGGGTGAGCGACTGAGTCGGTTCGGACAGTTTCGTCCCATGAGCGAACTTTCGATGCCTCAACAAAGCACGTGGATACCATCTTCTCGCAGAACAGCTGCTTCTCGTAGATAGCGAGGCCCAATTTGAACCTGACCCGATTGTCCGGTGGTGGCACCTTTTCGACTGACAGTGTATGCACGCCTGACGACGCATGTTTCGCCTGGCTATACATTCTTGACCAAAACGAAGATCCATGAATCACCACGCATGCTCGGGCCCGCAACTCCAGTTCAATATACATTCCCAGCGCGTGGAAGCCGTTGAACATAGAAGCTTTCTGTCGAAGGTAATTGCTGGCTGCTCCTACGAACCGTAAGTCATGATTGATGTTTACAATTGGAGGGCGCGTGGTACGCTTCCCTGCCGCAATGATAGGGTCAACGTACGTGACCTTGAGCTGTCGCTGCAAGTCAGCACGAATCGCTGCTCCGTCTCCGACCTCACTCATCGGAAATGATATGTTCTCGATGAGGATCGCCTGGAGAGACAGATGGTAATGCAACGTGACGGTTGCAAGCTGCTCTTCAGTCAAGCCATCCAATGTCTCATTCACAGATTCCAACGATCCCTTTGTGACTTGGAAGTTGTAGTTGGCACCTGCGGTGATCGACGGGCTCACAATGTAGATCTCACTCCATCCATGCATGACGAGATTCTCTCTCACTGTATGCGATGATCCTCTGGTCCTTGCGACCATGTCAAAGTCTTGGACGAGGATTGTGCATTGAGAGCGCATAGTCGCGGCATCAGGCTTGCCACCCATACCCAAACTATTGCGAAATCCGTTCAACGTGTTCATGGTGTTGATCCTTGCTTCTGCCGGAATTTCATCGTTGTCGACAAGATCGTTGTCTGCCTCGATCATCACTGCCGAGGTAAGCATTGGAGGAGAAGGAAGATGCACGCACGACACCAATGCCAATGCATGGTACAGCCGCGAATACATCCGTAACCACATCTTCGTGCTCAGCTTCACGTAGACCTTCAGGTTGAGACCCTTGTCGTCACTTTGAGAGACGGAACGAATCCTTGCCAAGTAGGTCACCAGTCTTCTGACGTAATGCTGAATCGGTGTGGTCCCCACGTCGTGGTTGGCCACGAACTTTGGCGTCTCATCAATGGTAGGTGGGTACTCGTCTTGATCACGGGTCGTCGCCAGCAAGCTCGAGCGACAGCCCTTTTCATCGATGTTGACATAATGGTACCAACTTTCCTGAGCGCCAGCGGGGATTGGAGCTTCCTCCCATGTCGGTTGCGATGGTTCCTCTTCCGGTTGCGAAGTCGATGGTTGTGGAGGAGGTGCCGCAGAAGATGACGACGCCGATGCCGTTGCCTCGTCCGTCCTTGCCCTCTTTGGTCCGTGGCTAGGGGTGGCTCGAGGCTCAGCAGCGGATCCTTGCGATTGTCCCGGCGTTCTTCCATGCTCAGGGTGCACGATTCCTTCCGGTTCGAGGTTGCTTGCCGTAGGCATCGCAACTCTCCCCGTTGAGTATACCCAGCTAGGATGCCGTTGAAGATTGGGCGGAAATAGGCCATCATCTTGCATAAGCGGACTTGGTGCCCCCATCTGTTGGAATTCTGCTTCCCATATGCTCAACGTGGCGCGTTTGGTAGAGCAGTCGACCACATACCCAGATTCAACTCCGCACTGATTCCAGGTGTAGCTACGGAACGCATCCGGCAATTGGAAGCCGTTCCTGTCCTGATCTGCACATACAGCATCCACATGGTGCTTGAGGAAAGAATACGTGGGGTAGTCGGAATCAGGGAGCACATCGTTGGACCATCTGTAATGCGGGTGTCCAGTTTCTGGATCAACCCATGATACTTAGGAATGAAGCACGTGGAGACAGACACTGAACGCCTGGAGCGAGTTCATCGCAAAGGCGAGCGGATGTCCCATGCCTTGAGGCATTGTGCGCATCATCAAAGCCAGCTGGTGAACGTTGAGTGGCGTAGCGCCATCGTTGCTCGCTGCACATTCTTGGTTGTAGGTCCGTAGTCCATACCCAGTGTGTTTTGCGAACATGTACATCAGCTTGCACACCCTACATAACGTATGCTCCGCCAACAGGTCTGATTGGTCAGGTGCTCTACCTGACATAGGCAACTTGTGGTAGTAGTCCTGATTCACCGTATACCATTGTTGAATTCTCGTGTCTGTCACAGTCTGGTAGGGCGTCTCCACGGAGTTGCTGAGAACGGCGAGGTTGTAGTACCCGTCCGCACTGACGATGTTCCTTGTTGCAGTGTTCAAGTCGAACCGAACTTGTTTTCGTTCTTGTTCCAGTTCAACTACAGCCAATTTTGCATCATCGCGGATCACTTCCTCATCCACCATAAACATGGTGATGGCATTGAACTTCCCCTCGTAGTCAGCAACAATGTGTTTGAGACCTCCACCAAACTTGATGACCATGGCGAGTATCTCCCCATAGGGTTTGTCCATGTACTCCTCAGGGGCAGCAAATAAGCAAGCTTTGAGGATTTCTCGGACTCGAATGGAAAGATCCCCTCCTGGCGACAGATTTGCACACGTGAACAGCAAGACCAACGGAGGTTCTTTGAACGCTGCCCATGTGCGAATGAGATCATTGTCGACCACTTTGTCTTTCGTAATCTTCGGCGGGAGCGAGACGCTCTGCGACGGATCCCCAGAATACATCTCCAGGAACTTGTGGAACTTCAGAAACGTTCGCATCATCCCACCAGACGGGAAAACTTCTTCGTGGTCCCCTCCTTCGAAGGCCAGCTCGTAGGCATTGTAGCTTTCAGCCATGGCTCGGGTTTCGGTCCTTCCTCCGTAGGAGGGAAGTCCCTACACCCTACTCGACTTCACGGTTCCGGGTTCTCCGTAAGAGGCACCCTTCCCCGATCCGTCCGGTCTGACCTTAGTTGTTCCTTAGTTGGGGCTGTCTAATAGCCCCTTCATCAGCGTCTACACACTGATGTTGCTGCCATGCAATGTCCTCAGATTCATGTGCAACATGACTGACACTGACATGAGCTCGAACACGGCTGCGAACATTCCTCGCAATTGACCGCCATGAGACATCAATGCGCTGCGACAAACTGCTCTTCGAATCATGGTCCAAGCAATCATCCGGTCTCATCACCAAACGATCCGCTTCAGGCATGTTAGAGAACATGATCCTGCGTCCACCACCATCGCCATCAGCACCAACATGATCATCAACCTTAACCTTCGTCACTTTGCCACTTGAAACAAGAGCATGCAACTCTGGCCAAGACCAACATGAACATGAAGAAGGCATGTCCAGCGAAAAATAGACGTCGGAAAATTCCGCACACTTCTTCAGCAGGCGTTTGAGAGATTTCAAGACACTTCTGAAAACCTTGTACTTCCCACCATAACGTTTCTCACCCCCCACGCAAGCCCCTTCACTACTTCCAGGACCAGCACCTGATCGCAAAAGCGATGCCACGAATAGCACAGGTGTGCGCAGGTCGTTCCGGCACGCATCCTTCATCGTACCGATAAGGTTGTCCTCATCGGCTTTGGAGCTGATCAGCTCCTTGCAAGTTATGCGAGAGCAACCCTTAGTGGACTTAGGCACGGCGTAGCCATTACCCAAGCCACATAGGTCAACAATCATGCGGTCTGGCTTCCGTCCACCAGCCTTCGACGGCATGGCTACCAATCTCCCATCGCCAGTTGCCTGAAATTTCAAGGCTTTAAGCAATCTTCTGGAGATTTGGCTAGTCAACTCGCATTTCTCAGATCGATCCTTAGCGTCCGAATCAGTCATGTGCAAATGTTTGGACGAGCACGCCTCAGACTACTTAGGATGCGCGCGACGTTTTTGCGCTACATGTACTCCCATTCCACTTGCAGTAAGCCGAGCTCAACGGCGGTTCCAGGGATACAGGATCCCGAAAGGTACAAAACTTTGGCCCGTGAGTGCAATCCTTGTATCTTGATTCTCTTCCGACATGGCATCTTCCTTGATAGGAAAGTCCCTTGTACTGCTTTTGTTTCCTGACTTGTACTCGAGAGTGCAATCTATGATCTTTGTAACCCCCATGATGCCGCTCTCGCGCGCAATCCTTTTGACGCCCTCCCCCCATGGGTAGTCTGTCCGCAAATTTGTCCCTTTCAGGGTTGTCATCGATTTTCCGACTTCAGCCACGAAATTCTGCCCACACCCCTGCACAATGAAGATTGACGGAGTTGGGTTTGTCTTTCCTTCTTCCACCACATCAAAGATTTAGGCGCACAATGGCGTCGTCAAACTTCTCGCCCATACTCGACACATTTACTTGCAGCCCAGGGTCGTAGTGAGATCGGAGCATGCGGGCGATTGCAATCCTTGCCGGAGCATACTCGTTTCACCAGTTCTCCTCAATCGACCCTCCTATCATGCCATACCGTCACTGCCTTTGGAGCATTTTGATAGTGAGACGGTACTATCCACCGTCTGTAAGTGATCGTGTAAGCATGGACCAACCTTCCATCGTGGTCGAGGAATTGGATCACCAGACCCTCCTTGGGCTTGTTTTCGGCGAAATTGACCACGTGAGGCACAATTGCTCCATAATATCCTTGATATTCCCTTTTCTGTTCCGCCGCATCATGCCATACATCTTCGTACACCGACGACCATTGGTCATAACCAAACTGAGAGGCTTGACTTTTGGACTGGACGTTGAAACAAAATCCCTGGTGCAATGTAAAGCCCTGGTACCCCCC